>JARHVA010001082.1:2712500-2985000 GCA_037957365.1 Torreya grandis
GGCCACCATGCTAAACAAAACCCTAACCTTTGTGGCCACCTTCTCAGCCTTTAGCAACCAGATCTGGTTATTCGCCATCACTTTTTGTCGACTAGGGTCGTGGCTCATGTTGATGTGCTTCCAGACATTAGGGATTTCTTTGACAATGTTTTGATTGCCATGGTGGCAAATCCTCTGAGCATAGAGGGGGAGAATGGGCAGACGATCAGGTGGATGGAATGGGCACTGGCAGTGCTGGTTCTGGGGCTTGTTTCTATGATTGTGGTGTCATTTTTTATGGGCAATGTGATTTTAGGGTTTGAGGGCATGGTGGAGCATGGCCTTTTTATCGATATGGAAATGGCCGTCATTATTGCTGGATCTGATGGTGTCTCCGTTAAATCAAAGGGACAAAGAAACTAAAGGTATTTTACAAAATTTTAATGTCTCGATAAATGCTTGTGTGTCGTTATTGTTTAATGCAATGGCATCCTACATTGTTGGATAGGGCAGAATGCTAAAGATATTTATTTTATAGCATTCTTTTCCCTATGCTGTAAGCTCTTTGAGGTTTCAGGTCCTTGTAAAATCTGGGTACTTTTATTGGATTATGTTTGTGGTTTCAGGTCCCTATAAAACCTGGTTTAGATGCTGCTCTTTAGTAGGTTTCAGGACTGCTTGTCCTAGTGGTTGTTAATGCTTTATCTTTCTTGTTTATGTTAAAGGGTTTCAGGGTCCCTTCAAAACCTGCTTTTACCATAATCTAAAACATATGTATCTATTCCAAAAGATTTTGGAATGCAAAAAAACTCATTCTCACATTAATCAAAAGGATGCAATGCAAAGTGACAAAGTATTGTAAAAGTCTATAAATAATGATCAATTATAATGAAAGGAGTTCTGAAAAGATAAAGATTAATATACAAATCTGATGATGGTTTTCTCAAATTTCTTTTATCCTTATTCTATGGGTAGTGAATGCTTTGTTTTTCTCAAATTTATTTAATCATTTAGTAATAATGATGAATGTTATATACATGTTATTCTATGTTTCCAGGATAACTACATAATCCTTAATCGAAGAAAGACTTTACTTATTCTACAACTATGACAATGTTCTAATCCTATTTCCTACTTCGCATTTAAAACATAAATTAATATATTTTAATGGGTTTTCTAAGAACTTCTTCTAACACTTTAATAAAATAAAAAATGGAGTGTCTAAGATAAATAACCGAAAAAGGTTATTTCAATCTAATCACTTGGTTGTTGTGATTAATCTAGAAAATAAGAGAATCAAGTAAATTTGTGCACCCAATTTACGTGCACATAAAGTTTGTTACTCCAACATGAAAAACTCCTTAATTAAGCTTAACTCTCACGAAGTGTGAATAAATACATAATCTATACTAGTAAATTAAACACCTAGACTAATGTGAACATTCCAACAAAGAGGAACTAGGTGAAATATAATTTAGAATTGCATTCACTTGATTTTCCATAGACATGTTAGTGGGAGAACTACATGTAGTTTGAGCAATGTTTGGAGAAGTGGAAATATAGGCAATGCTCAATCATTCAAGAGTAAGTGGTTGATTTCAATCCAACCCAACCCTTCTAACCCCATTTTAGGTCATTTTGGTCTCAATAGTGCAAACTAAGGTTTTAGAACAAAGATAAAGAAAATAAAATTATTCACATAGGGTCATGTTGTATCAATTTTTGAACAAAGGTCAAAAAAGATAAAATAATAAGTCTTTTGACTAAATACGGTCAAAAAAATAAAAAGGTGTTAAAATTGGTCAATTTTTTAAAATTTTCTAAGTTAAAAATTAGTAAAAGAAAATAAAACAAATTTACTTAAGTCTTTTGCATTATTAGATCTTCATCAACTGCCAAACATAAGGTAATTTTTTATCACTTGTTTAGTAATCCCTCAGAACTTGATGTGTGCTCAAACATATGTCAAAACTTGATGCATTCTCAAACACATGATGGAATTCACCTCCTTGTCAAATAGGTCCTCAAAACCTAATGTATGTCCAAACCCATGATGTATCATGATACTCATGTCAGCACACCCTTTGGGTTTCACTCTTTGTTTGTGCAAGCCTAAAAACCCAACATGTTTCCAAATAAAGTCACATATCCCAATGCTAGCAGATACACCTCAAAATGCCTACCATTACTCTACCTATTATCTTTGCATGCATGGATATTTTACATCTACATTAAATCCCTCCATTACTTTCATTTCAATCACCAACTTTCTCCTCACCCCTTACATTCTCCATTCCTCCTTTCTCACTCTTGAAAATATTACATTTTTGTGATCATTAACATTTTAGGGTCTTAGATTTGGCTTATTTTCATAAACAAGAGCTAGGGATTACATTTTTTGACTTGTAATAATATATTTACATAGTTTCATCAATGTTTATTCAAATTGATTGAGCTTATTCTTCAAAAATTTCTTCAAAACACATTGTAGAACTAAGTTTTACTTTGTGTATTTTATCAAAGTTTATATTGGTTTATACACATGTTGGATCTTTATCCTTTGACAGGCACTTTGGTTGACTCCAAGCTTGGTTTGGGCATTCACTAGACTTTGAGTGTTTCTCAAGCCTTCATCAAATCCTGACCCTATTTGGAACACTATCAAAACCTAGCCTATTATTCAACACACTATCAAACTTTGATACCTTGATTAACGCACATGTTTTAACCTTTTAGGACTTACTGAATGTAAATTATATGTTTTTAAAGAGTTTGAGTATATCAAAGTAGGGTATAAATATGTAATAAATATAATTATTGATCTATTATAGAATTGACTTAATTTGACCTTTATAAAAATAATAATAAATGAGAACTTAGTTGGAAAATAACTGAGATAGATGATATAGAGGTTGAAACCTGAGGCAAAGGCTAGTCTGAGTGTCATAAATAAGATCCAAGTGTCAAAACCCCTCTTGGATAGTAGCACCCTAATTGAACAGTAGTGTCATTTGGTGCCCCTATTTTGGTAGTAGTGTCCTTTATGCATAACTATTCCAAGCTTTTGGGTGCACCTATGTCTGGGTCTGTCAAGCATGTTCATGAGTTTTGGATATATATATATATGACCTATTTTGACTAATTTTATGTGAAAACCCTAATCTTCCATTTTGATAGGGCATCTAGTTGATACAAGCAATAAAGTGTGTTTGTTAGTGGGATAAGTTAGACATCCTCAACACCCCATTGTGATGAGAGTTACCTACATACTAATACTCTAAAGAGGGATCAAGCATGATATAGTTATCCCCACCTAAGTGTTGGTACAAGTGCAAGTGAATCTAGTATGATTGTAGAATTGAGTGTTTTGAATGTGATTGAGACTGGCAATTTGAGTAATCTGAGCTTAGGAATGTTGTAGATGATAGTTTTTAGAAGTATGAAAAAATAGGGATTGATAACCTTAATTGTGCATAACTTATTTTGAGTTTATATATGTAATTTGCATCTCTTTTTCATCTAGTGGTTAGAGAGATAAAATTCATGTATATATATTATTATGATGCTTGTGTGGGTGCAAAAAGAGGTCTAGACCGACCTTTGGTGGTCTAAGTTTTGAAAATATCTTTGTTTGTGTAAAATGGAGGGAAAGGAGAATAACACCAAAATTAGGACACTAAAGCCGTGTGGCACTATTATCTCTATTATGGTGATAGTATCCAGGTGGTAGAATCTAAAGCATGAAAGGCAAGGATGTAAGAATGAGGGTCTGGGACTACTTTAAAGATGTTTAGAGATGCATGTGGCCCACATAAAGGTTGGATAATTGTGAACATAGGCCCTAAGAAAGGTCTAGGGCTAAGCTAGGGATAGGTGGTCTCAAGTATCACACTTAGCACTCAAGTGTAATTTTTAGGTGATTAAATTTGCCCCCCCTTTATCCTATAAATGCAACAAAGTGAAATGACTAGGATAAATGAAAAAGAAGCGTACATGGGCTTACCTAAGAGGTAAAGTTCATGAATTTAGATCTAAGTATGTGAAGCATGATCCATTGTGTATCCTTTAAGTAAAATGTGCATAGATTAGTCCTTAAGAAATATTAAAAGTAAAGGTAAAATTGAATAATGAAGTAAATTTGAGTAAAGAGATAAAATTGAGAAAATGGATAAGAGAGAGAAAAGTAATGAATACACCCCTTTAGGTATGAAAACCAATGCATAAACCTAGTGACAACTTATGTGTGTGCATGTATATGGTGATCAATCGATGAATATATGGGATTAAGCTGATGGCTCACTCAATCCCCATGTGTGGGTAGATCAAGAACTCAATCTAGTTTTAACTCCATCTTTGCCCACCCCTACATGGTGGATCATGACTTGTGTATAGCTTGGATTGGACTGATAGTGTGTTCAACCCTCTCATGTAGGTGGCTCAAGAATTCAAGTGGACTATGACTCTATCATTGCCTACCCATGTGTAGTATACGCATCTAAAACTAGAACTATGCAATGTAACTAAAAATATCTAAATGGAGATGTCAAATCCATAGCCACTCAGATATATTAGGCAGCTCTAAGCCACTTGAGAATTCCAACTACTATAAATGGAGTAAGGCATGAATCTGATGCATAACTTGGAACATGGTGTCTAATATATACAACATAAATAATGACATGGAGTTTGTCAGTCCATTTGATCAACTGGTGTATATGTGATCATACAAAATAATGTGCCATGCACATGTCCCTAAATATGATATTTGAGCATATAGATTATGGACTGAGTTATAGTAATTTATATCTGAGTATATAAACTATAAATGTGAATGGTTATGTCATGCTTGATGCCCCCAATCTGAGTAAGTTGGTATGAATCTAAGCTAAACTGAGTAAAACTAGTAAATTTGTAGTTGAACCTGTACAAATCTACATTGTGCCTATGGTACTTTTCTGGCCAATCTATATTTTTATAAAACTAAAGCTACTAGATAGTAGAGACATATCTTGGATAGTAGCACCATGTGGCACTAGTGTTCCAATTTGGGTGCTAAATTCTGATTGTTCTAATTTATGTGCAAGTATAACTAATCTCCATGTCACTATTTTCCACTATGTTTACCTGAGTCTAATTTATGTATTTTGAGCCTATATGCTGAAAATTATACTCTAATTGCATTCTAATAGCCTAATATTTATGAAAAACATCTATGAATGCCCCCTCTTTTGAGGGGATTTGTCAAAATTGTACAAAAACTATACTCAAACTAAAAAGCTCTATAAAGTGTGTGTTAGCTTGAACATATATGATATCTATGTAATAAACCAATATAATGTGCATACATAACATCGAAAGGTAAGTAATGTGCAATGTATGTTATGTCTAGCATTCACAAGGCTGTCAATATAGATATAACAATGTATGTGAACAGTAAATCTAAGTAATAACTAACAACCTAAGGGATGGGGCATGATGTCCATCACGACACCCAAGTAGGAAGGGGAGATGCATGAGGTACCTCATGGTATCTAAGACTAGAGTTTGTAACAAATAGAAAATAAGTGTCATGGCCATGATGCATATAGGAAAGTATACATACAACACACATGAGGCATGAAAAGTAAGCTAAGGGGAAAAAATACAAGAGACATGGGCACATGTCACTAAATATTATAAATTAAGACATACAAGGATATGTTCAAATGTCCACATACACAAATAATAAGCATGTTAGCTTAGAACAACATAGAAGGACATGTTCAAATGTCTACATACACAATTAGGAAAACACACACAAGGACATGGGCATATGTCCAAAGCATACATACTATGAAAATAAGTTGGGTAGTGCATACACATTCAAATGCCCTCAAATAATAGAAGCATAGAGGCACAATCAAGTCTAAAGTAAGAAATCTAGAAATGAAAGTATGCATGAATAGGTAATATAAATTTATTTAAGAACTAAGATGCACATAGTTTGAGTCTAAAGTAGTAGTAGATGACAAAAAATATGGGTATGTGTAGCATGATCAATATCAAAACATAAAAATGCTAAATATGTAATTTAGAGTTTAGAAAGATGTAACATGGTAATCAAAAAAATATATAGGGTGCCCCCAAATACGTGAATGTGTCAAATGAAGAAACCATGTATTTATGTATATGCCCCCAATGGTAGATAATAGTAAATATGGATTGGTGTAGTGGACTTAAGTCCTGTAAGAATCTGCAAGCACTTGACAAGAATAAGTGAAGCATGTATGTATGATATAAATTGACTATAATAAGATAGTTAACATATGTAATGTCTAAAAAATATAAGATATGTAAACATAGAAATGCATACAATCTAAATTTATGTTTTATGCATATATATTTGAAAGTTTTTGTGTTTTTGACATATTATATTGTTTTTATATTTTATGGATATAAGTTATGTACAAGCAATATAAAAATGAAACTATATACGAGGATCATGAAATAAGAAAAGTATGTACAAGAAGGGAGGAACAATACTAATAGATTAAGCTCATGGGAGACTCACTATCAATGTGACCTGTGTCAAATAAAGGAGTAGTGATCTTCAAGCTATATGAAAAAGTAATTGTGGTCCCAAAACTTGCTATACTAAGTGATCTATTGCTAGCACTACTTTGAAGTGGTGTTGGGAATATATGAAATTGAATGTGGTGTCTTGTCAACTGTAGGGGTCTTAGGAACCCATCTGGTAGAGTATGTTGTAGCTGGCATAGGTGCCTTGTGCTCAGAACTTAATAGTATTCATCTCGAGAGAAAATTAGAGGGGGGCTCTAGAATTGGAAACATATCTCTGACACATGGGTCTCTCTAATAATGGTGTTTATGGGAGAGTATGCATATATTGCAACACTATAGGAGTAGACCTCACCTGCATTGGTGGCTCAATTGCACTATATGGTGTACTGATAGGAACTATGCTTGGAGTTGTAATTGGTAATTGAGTTGTAACTGGTAACTTTGATGTAACTACTTTTGAGACAAGTAGAAGATACTTATATGAAAGACCCTCAATTTTAATCACCTCATTAAAATCTATATATGTAAGGCATCTATGCATAATGGATGAGATGGCTCATAATTATCGTAACTATGGCCTACCCAATAACATGTCAAATATGATTGCACTAGGTGTGAACAAGGAATCCATATACGAGATATTAGTGCAGTGTTATTCAATAAAATTCAATCAAAACAAACACACTAAACACTAACACCTCTAGCCTAAACACTAGCAAGAGCATTAATAACAAGCATACAATGAAAACACAACTAGAAAACAAAATAAATCATCCTTTTACATTCCTTTTAGCTCCAAAATGACTTATTGAATTGGCTTAATTGGCTATGTACTCAAGAAATTTTTGTCAATGAAGCTCCATTGCTCCACTTTTCCTTGGAACCTTGATAATGTTGGTTTGATTAGCTTGGCTTGGATTATGAAATTGGCATGGTAACACTAGTATGAATCTTTATGGATGTATTTTAGCATAATATAATTACACTAAGAAAGCTTAAAGATCAATAGGTCAGGCCTTGTATTTATAACCCTTAAAGTTAACTCTTATCCAAGTTGAGTTAGGTTAGGATTTAAACATGGAATGAGTTCAAACTAACCCTAGGTAAGTTAAATTTAACTCCAATTGAGTTAATGAGGGTACATGTAATTGTGATTTTCAATAAATAGGCATGAATCACAAATTAGATATTTTGTGAGAGCTTGACAACTGATAAAAGCAATGATGAAGAAGCTTGATATTTTGAATTTTTGTATTTTAATTTTTAGATATTCATTAATTACAAATGGATTATTTAGATAAACATTTAATTTGGTTTAATTAGTTGATTAATTTTGATTAGCATTTTATATCTTTTAATAATTGTTCAAGTGCCTTGCTTAATAGGTTTATAGGCCAAACTACCAGTTGTTAGGTCGCAAGGTGATTGGGGATGAATCTGTGAAAGGTTATTGTTGCTTACAATACAATACCCCAAATAGGGATGCCTCAACATGAATTTGAGCATTAATAAATTATTTTTATACAAAATTGGGATGTTTAATTATTCATGGGCTTTATTTTCACTATTTGATAGAAATCAATTTGAAGTTTGATTAGAAGCTAGTTGTGTCCAGAATAGGGTGTCTATAGTTTTCCCCTATTTGGGAAGGCATTGCATGTTATAGGCATGGTAACATATTTTTAAAGAGTGAAAAGGTCTTTAATGACTATTGCCCCAACATGTGATGGATGAGCCTTGGATGCCCCCTTGAGGGAGCGAGTAGTAACGAAGGTTGGTGATCGGTCCCTCGAAAGAAGGAAAATGGTGGGACCAAAAGGTAAAGGGGGTGGAAAAGACCAATTTACCTAAAGGTGGTTATAATTAGTGGTATAGTGATATGCCCTAATTGGGCAAATAAAAAAGATTATTTTCCCAAAAATGGTTATAATCATCAACATAGCAAGGTAAAAAGATAATGATTTGCCCAAAGGTAGTTATAATCATTAGCAAAATGAAAACATGCCCCAGTTGGGTGGATAAAGATAATGATTTGCCCAAAGGTGGTTATAGTCATTAACATCCAAATAGATTGAAACACAATGATTTGTCCAAAGGTGATTATAATCATTGGCCTAGAAATTTGGGATAATATGGCAAATTGGAAAAGGGAGATTAAGAATAGAATCCATACTCACAGAGTCAGCATAAGACATTACAAAGGATAAACATGAATCCAAGCTACCTACTAATATGAAGATGCACATCCTAACTGGCGAGGATTAAAATTTATTCATGAGTTAATTATTCTAAATTTGGGAAATGATTTGGATAGATCAGAAATTTGTCAAGTAACTAAAGAGAATTACCATGACATCATTTCTTGTAAGATTTTCCAAGCTAATTTTTGTTGTAGCACGTGATGGTATGCATCATGATATAAAACACCATGATAAATTAGTTGTAATATGCATAAGTACTAACATGTGATCAAATAAACAATAAAAAATAATGCACCAATGATAAAAATCATCATGACAATGAGGACATATGAATATAGATGGACTTAAGTATCATGCAGAAGGAATCACCCAATGAACACATGAATACTAAGTCAAAGCACAATAATGAAAACAAATAAACATGAAACAAACAAACATTAATAAACAAAAGACCAATAATAAAAATCACAACAATACACCAAGAAATAAAAGGTGAACAAAATAATCAAAATAACATGAAACAAACAAAAATAATGGTTAATCATAATGTTAGTGCAAATAGAATACAAATTATCCATGCATGTGTAATAGAGGTGTTACATTTGGTGATTGGATGACCCCTAAGTTAGATAGTAATGACATAGGTATTAGAACACAAGAATAATGACACAATGGCTATACACATAATATTTTCAATTTTTATCAAACACTGATACTTTAAATCTTGCAAAAACTTGTCAAGACTCAATCTCTCTAAGTGCATGTCCTAAGGGGTGCAATAAGAAAGGGGTGGGCAGACCTTTGGTGCTTCATATGATTATCATCCCTTATTTCCACTTATTACCAATATAACTATATTCTAAAATCATTCCCTAAGATATTACTCCTCCCTTGCACACTCTATTATTTTTCCTCTTTGCATCCCTCTTTTCCTCACCTTGATCCCCTTTCACTAGTTGATTGTATTAGGTTGACTGGGTCAACCATGTATAGTTTTCAACCTCTAATTATTATACAAGGTCAAATGGTTGGACCCTATACTATTTTTGAGTATTTTCACATGAAATTTTCATTATCCCTTCGATTGACCTAGCTCATGACCTAGTGATTTATCTCCTAAAAACATACAGGTTCGACTGGGTCAACCCAGTACAATTGACATATTCAGAAGGATTTACGACAATATCTGCATATATATACAAGTTCATTTCCAATCATTTTAAATTAGATAAGTAAAAAATAATAAGTGTGAATGAACATTTGCTTATTGACCATTCTACTTGAAGAATAAAGCTTAGGGTTCTACACTTTCTTTAAAGATATAGATCTTGTCTTGTAGAAAAAGATTTAGGATGCATAGATAGGTTGTGTATCCTAGAGATGATTTGTCTTTTTTATCCTTACATACCACAACAATATCTTGTGAAGCACCTTGGCCAAGGGAGAGATTGAGGCTCGACGGGTTTGTCTTTGAAGGTAAGTATTCCTAATTTTATTTCTCCTTTGTAAGAGTAGATAGATAATGCAATTGTTTCTCTCCCATGCATTAGAATTATGTATACATTGACATGAGTATATATCTTTTATGCATGTTTAATTTAGTTTTTTTTGTTTCTAACCCCCACTTTGTGCCACAAGCTTTGGTGTGCACTAGATTAGATTTACTTTTTTTTATTAAAATAAGTGAAATGTCAAAACCTATGACTCTTTTAAGGTTGTGTGATTTTATTAGACTATAGGCTTTATAACCCTTCCTAGCATGGTGTATTTTGATAAGTGATCCCCTAATTAGGTCTAGTGGATCCACACATTGGTCATGCTCTCGCTTAACAAATGTATTCCAATCGGAAGTGTAGGTATGCTATATCTTCTCTCAGCCAGGATTGATTTATAGACATGATGCATTTTTAATTACATACATTCTAGTGAACCCAACATGAACTAACCCTTGCAGGATATATTCACTTATTTCATCATTTTACAATTTTTCAAATCGTATTTTCTATGCTAGGTCAACCTATCGACTTTGTAAAATTTCTAGCCCTTATTTTCTATACTAAGTCGACCCTGTCAACTTTATATAATTTCCAGCCTCTATTTTTTATACTAGGTCGACCTTATCGACTTTGTATAGTTTTTAGACCCTATTTTCTTTACTAGGTCGACATAATCCACTCTATACAATTTTCAGACCCTATTTTCTCTACTAGGTCGACCTAGTCAACTCTGTACCTTTTTTTGCTTTTTTTATTTGTCAATCCAATTATCTATATCTTTTTGTTCATTTCTTTCAAGCATCATGTCCCATATCATAATCTCCTTAGATAACCTGAATCCATTTAGACACTATATGGGGTTCTCTTTGCTTCTTATCTTTTCCTATCTTTTCTTCCTCTTTTTAGCTTGTGGGGAATCTTGTGATGCCCATCCACATTATACTCTAGCCTTTAGGGCATCTTGTGATGCCCACCCACATATAATTTTAGACTTTGGGTCATCTTGTGATGCCCATCCCTACATCCACTTACCCATTGGGGCATCTAGTGGTGCCCACTCTTATTTTCAATTGCATGCTACCAAACTAATTCAACTTCAAGAAACCTTTCGAGACACAAGCTTGTCTCTCACACGCTTATCCTTCATATATAAAATAACATAGAATCATTTCGTTCTTTTCATTTTTTCTATCTACATCTATCTAACACTTTTTACATGTTATTTACACGGGTCTCTCCCTCTACCGCAAGTTCATTCCTTTCACAAACCTTTAGTCTTCCCTCTTGGTCTTTTGATTTCTTAATGTATCATGATATTCTTTATCTTCTTGTATTTTTTCTCTTTTGACACCCCTTAGGTGTTTATTTTATGATTTCCTTCATAAGACCATGCATAAGACCTGACATTCCTCACAAAATTACCATTTTTTACTTATTTTTCTTCCTAATATTTTATAGTTTGCTTTTTTGCACTCCTTGGGTTTCTCTTTTATGAAGTTGTAGTATAAGATCATGGATAGGACCCATCCCTCCTCATAAAATTACCATCTTTTCATCTTTTTACCTCCTCATTCTCAAACTTTAGCTTTTATTTCTTTTGTTAGATAGAATTTGCACAAACAATCTATGCTAGCATGTTTTCCTCCATTTCCCTCATTCTTATGTTAAGGAATCATGCTTTACTGTCATTGTATCCCTTTTTTCCTTTGTCACATTATTTGTTATTTGAAGTAATTCAAATTTTTTCCATGTGTCATTCCTCTTGATTTCCCCTTCCTTTCACTCCACATTGGATAAAACAAGGTTGAATTCAAGATAGAACTTTTATTTTACCTAGATTTACAAGATTATTAGACCCCATGCTCTTTGAAATTTCTCTCTCTTAGAAACCAAGTCCCAAGTATTCAAATGAAATTCATATTTAGCACCCATGTTTGGTTTTTCAAATTTGTATGGAGGAGGAATAGAAAAATCCATCAAGAAAGCTAAAATCCAAATCATTTGAAATAAAAGAAAATTTTATCTAGAAAGCAACATATAAATCCTAAAATTAAACATCACACCAAAAGACATGATTACAAGCACATTTCCTATATCTAATCAAAGCTCAAACTCCAAAAATGGCCTCACATAGAGCCAAGGTCCTTTTGGGTGTGGTAGGCCAGTAGATTGGAATACAGGAATTCAATGAATTATATGGTGCTACCTACTTTCTCATATAAGTACCCCATCTTCATAGTAGATCAATGACTCTATAAGGGGTCTTGTGGAATGGGGAATACATTTTGGGAAGGTAGGTCCATTTTAATTTTCATGCATATAGCCTTCATGGGATGGTCTATAAACTTCATTTTTTGACCTAAGGCTTGTGTGGCTAAGAGAAGTTCTTCATAGTCATTAAGGTCAAAATTCCTCTTGTTTTGACAAACCTAATTTGACTATCTTGACTTTGATTAAGAGTTCCTCTGCCTTGGTTTTTACTTCATTCTCCCCTCCACCCATTTCATTTCCCCCATTGATAGACAAATTGTGATTCCAAATTTATTTTACCTTCTTCTAAAATTACTTCTTCACCTCTTAAAAACATGCTATCACTACTTTGTTTTAGTTTTATCTATCCTTAGAGTGAAACATGTTTGAGAAACTATGGATTACTTCTTTCTTTTTCACCTTGATTTTACATTTCTAGACTTACTTTACTTTCATTTTACCATTTATCATTGTTGTACTATCCTTCTATTATGGACACCTGAGTTTGTACCTTTTTTCTATTATTGAGTGAGGTTGGCTTGTTACTTCTCACTCAACAATGTTGTTTTTCCTTTTATGCACCTTTTTCCATTGTTGAGTAAGATAAGGATTGTTACTGCTCACTCATCAATGTTGTTTTACCATTTTTTTTCTTTTTTACCATTGATTTGTTTTATTACCATCCTGTTTGACATGTATCCTTCATTTGACTTAGTGAGTTTGTCTTTCTTACTTAAGGATAACTTGTTTGCATTTTTTGGTCTTTAGTAGCCTTGGTTTTTTGGTTCCCTGATTTACTCATGTATATTTTTGACTTGGTCATTTGGTCTAACATAGTACTTATCACCCCATCTTTCCAAATTTCCTAAGTATATCCCATCCTCATAGCATCAATTATCTTATCTTTCTTGTGTTTATTTTTTCTCTTTAGTTTTGTATTCTTGGGTTTGTTGAAAGTAATCTCTATGCCCTACACAATAAAAAATAGCGACACATGATACAACCATTCAATGATAAAGGTAAGTCAATGTACGCATTACATTTAATTTACAATTATTTTTCCTTTTAGTCATTTACTTTCAATTATTTTTGCTTTAAAATACTGCAACATTTTTTTAGCCTCAACATTATGTGTCCTTTTGTTCTTTCTTGAAGCACCATCCCCTATTACACCTTAGTGACACATGATGAGCTTCAATTTGGGCATATGCATACATATAATATTTTCAACTTTTATCAAATACTGATGCTTTACATCTTGTAGGAACCCATCGAGACTCAATATCTATAAGTGCATGCCCTAAGGGGTACACTGGAAAAGGGGTGGACAGACCTTTGGTGCTTCATAGGATTGTTGTCCTTTATTGCCACTTATTACCAATCCAACCATCTCCTACAACCATTCCCTTAGTTATTACTCCTCCCTTACACACTCCTCCAATCTTTTTTCTTTTTGCATCCCTCTTTTCTTTACCTTGCTCCCCTTTCACCAATTGACTATACTAGGTCGACCCTGTATAATTTTTAGCCTTTGATTACTGTATTAGTTTATTAGGTCAATCCTATACTATTTTTGGGTATTTTCACTTGAGAGTTTCATTATCCCTTCAGTGTACCTAGCTTGGGACCTAGTGATTTATCTCTCGAAAACATATAGGGTCAACTGGGTCGACCTCATATAGCCAACATATTCAAAAGGATTTAGGGTGACATACACCTATAAATACAAGATCATTTCATCATTATTTCAATATGCAATCAATATTTATTATTCACTCACACTTATTTACAATTTGCTCTTCCACCATTCTAGTTGAGGAGTCTTAGCTTAGGGTTTCTACTGGGAGAATCTAGTCTTGTGGATAAGCCTTAGATGCTTTAGCCTTTCTTAATGATCCTTATAAACCAAAAAAGCCTCTTGCAAATCCCCTTTTTCCAAAGGAGATATTGAGTCTTGATGGGTTCACATTTAGATAAGTATATTCTAACTTTGTTCTCCTCTCTTTAGTAGATAAAAATAGCATAAGTATTGGCTCGAATAATATTACTCTTCATATTCCATGTATTAGGGTCTTACTCATACTTAGATTAATTGAGATTCTATTATACATGTTTTGATTACTTTACTAACCCCTTTATTGTGCCATAAGCTTTGGTTAGCACTAGATTAAATTTACTTTCTTGTTATTAGATATAGAATGAACATTAAACTTAGGACTCTTTTAGGGTTATTACATGATTGTGTTAGATTGTAGGCTTTAGAACCCTTCCTAACATGGTGTATTATGATAATTTATCCCTTAATTGGGTCTATCAAATCCCCATATTTGTCATACTCTTGCTTAACAAATGTATTCCCAATCAGAAGTGTAAATATGCTCTATCTTCTCTGAGCCAAGATTGATTTATAGACATGATGAATTTTTGATTTCATAGACAAGGTTGCACCTAGGATATAAGGAATCAATGACAAAAAAAAAGATGATAGACATTGCCCCTAGGATATAAGGGACAATTAAACAAATAAATAAAATGGGAGGAATATAATAAAGGGAAGGGTTAGCCAAGGTGATTCCAGATGCACTAGGAAAGTGGATGTTGCCTATATAGTTTGATGGGCACAAGAGCCAATATGAACTTCAAGCTAAATGTAGTTCTCCCAGATATGGGATAGAAGAAAATTATGATCAATAAAAACATGATTGTGTTATAGGGGAAATATGAGAATGGTCTCATAAAATGATGAGTGCATGAGAAATAAAGAATATTCATAAAGCGGTGAGAGCTTAAAATGAATCTTAGTAGTCATTAATGTATCAAAATTGAATACATAATTCACATAATGTAAACTCAAAAAATCATGAGAGAAGAAGGCCAATAAGGATGGGGAAAACTAAATGACAAGTGGTTACATGTAAGATAGCTAGGAGTCCCAAAATCTTTAAAGCAAAGAAGTGATTGAAAAAGAAAAGAAGGTACAACCAAGCTAACCCAAGATAACCCATGTATCTAAATGTTACCTACATATCACATGAAGACCTCAAGTCGATGTAGTTATCCCATAAATGGGAGGAAAATGACCAAGGTGGTATACAAATAAATTGAACAAAGTAGATAGCCCAACCCAAAAGATTTGATGGCTTTATATCTATCATGGAAATTTTAAGCTGATTTTCATGATTTTATGATTTTTAAGTTTTTAACATATTTTAAAAATGTTTAGGTGTTTTTAAACTATTTCAAATGTTTTAGAAATTTTCTAAGCATCTCAACTCAATCAAGAATTATGAGACACAAAATAGTCCAATGTGCAAAACAATGAGAGTGTGGCTTAGGTTTCTAGCAAAATGATGAGAACATTCAAACTTAATTTGCTCATAAAATGATGAGAGTGTGGCAAAGGGGGGTGACTAAGTTGAACTCAACATAAATTGATTATTTACTACATAGTCCCATGAGGACCTCAAGTCACTATAGTTTTGCCTCATAATGAAGGAATCCAACTAGGTAGCAGTAAGTTTGTAAATTAGGCAAATGACATAGCATAGGAATGGTAGGGTGATGTGAAATGTCATGGTAAAGGTGTCAGGATCCTATTCAAAGAGTATAATTTATTACCTTTGATAAGAAACTAAACATGGAATTCAACTAGAAGTAATAAGTAACTAAAATTCAGAAACAACAAAAAATAGTAGATACGAGAAACAATACAATTTGTATTAATACTCTTCTAGAAAGAAATAAAATGAAGAAATCTATCTTCTTCCCACACCTCTTGGGTGTACATTAATTCTCTCTCAAGAGTTCTCTCTCTCAATCAATTACAATCAACTCAACACTGAGTTGTTCCCTCCACCAGCAGATCTCCCTGATCTTGCACACCCTACAAATCAACTGACCTTGCTCACATGTAGATCTTCCTGGTCTTGCACTCTTATAGACCTCCTTCTAGATCTTACACTTGATGATCTAATCCTTCTTAGTCCTTCCATTACAATACAGCCCCATAGGTCTCTTAAATAGATCTCAAACCAAACAATAATTAGAAACGCAGACTCAAGACTAAAATTAGTATTTACATGCAAACTAACTGTCTGTCTAAAATTAGATCAGTTCTAGAAACACACAGGTGACCGACGTCGGTTCATGTCTGACCGATGCCAGCTGATCCCTAACCGATGTTAGTTTTTGTATAGCTAAAGATGGCCAACATTGATTTTTCTGACTGACGTCGATTACTCTGTAACTCAGCAACCTCCACATTTGCATACTTGTGAAGCTTTTTAGCTCTACAACTTAACAATCTCCCACTTGGAGATAAAAAGCTGCACCTGTACCTGTACATCCTCTAATTTGTTTCTAGCTTGTATCCCATCTTCAATTTCAATCTTGAAGATCAACAAAAGTTAAATGAAGATTCAACTTCTCCTTTGTTCCCAGCTTTGTTAACATACCTGCAGAGTTCCTATCCGTATGAATCTTTTCTAGATTCAACTGTCCATCCTCCAATACCTATCTAATGGAGTGGTACTTAAGATGTATATATCTGGTTCTTGAATGAAAGGCTGAATCCTTTGCCAAATGAATTGTTCTTTGACTATCACTATACAATTTGCAACTCTCTTACTCCTTTTCCAACTCTTCTATGAACCATGTCACCATATCATTTCCTTGCTAGCCTTTGTGACTGCAACAACCTTCTGCAACTCTGAAATCCAACTAACTGTCATTCCACCAATAGTGAACACATATCCTATGGTGCTTCTCCTACCATCCAAGTCACCTACCATATCCGAATCTACATACCCATGTAGAGAAGCACTTAACCCTGCATAGCATAAATACCTGCTGCTGGTCCCTCTCAGATATCTGAGAATCCATTGAACTGCTTTCAAGTACTCCTTTCCTAGATTGGCTATAAACTTGCTTACAACTCCCACTGCTTGGGCAATATCAGGTCTAGTACATACCATGTACTCAACCTCATCATGTGATTTAGGACACTATTTTTTGCTCAACTTGAACTGTCCAACCATAAGTGTGCTTACCAGTTTTATATCTTGCATATCAAACCTCCCCACTACCTTATTCACATAATTATCTTAAGACAAAATCAATCTATGATTTTTCCTGTCTCTATAAATACTCATGCCAAGAATTTTCTTTGTTGCTCCTAAATCCTTCCTGACAAATGTCTGAGCTACTTTTACCTTTAGCTCAGCAATTCCCTACATGTATGAAGCTGCAACAAGCATATCATTTACATACAGTAACAGGATAATGTAGCTAATATTATCCAACCTAGTAAAATAAACACAATGGTCGCATTGACATTGACTAAAGCCATGCTTTGTCATAAACCTGTCAAACCTTAAACATCATTATCTTGCAGCTTGCTCAAGACCATATAACCTGGCTTTCTATCTCACCTATCCATTTTCTCTTTTTTTTAACCTGTAAATCCAACCATTTTTCAGTGCTTTTTTTCTGGCTGGCAACTCTACCAAATCCCACATTTGGTTCTCTTCCAAGGAATCAATTTCCTCACTCATGCCATGCTCCCACTATTTCTTGGATTCTACCTGCATTGCCTCTTCAAAAATTCCTAGTTCTCAACCATCAGTGAGCAACAAGTAATATAAAGAAGGGGAATCATGAATTTGAGGCTTACTTACCCTTTGAGACCTTCTCATGGGCGTTTGAGACTCATTGACAGCTTGTTGTCCGCCCAAATTTTATTCTAACAGTGACCGATCTCGGTCATCTCTCAGTCTACACCCGACCGATGTCAGTTCCATGTGACTGACCTGATCGACATTGGTTTCCACCTGCTGACATCACCAACTTTGGTCTCCACCAGACCGACATCAATTCTTGCCTGATCGACATCAGTTCCTGTCTGATCGACGTCAGTGTCTATGTTTTCCTGTGAGTGATAATTTTTACCTACGAGCTCATTTTAGATCATAACCTTGTCCAAATCAACATTTCCCTACTCAAAATTATTCAGCCTCTTGAGTTGATCTCTGTCCATCATCTTCTCTTTGAAAATCAAGGCTTTTCAGTTCTTAACATTTGACTTAAGAACATGCATTTTCTTCTCACTCATGTGACCAAGCCTACAGAGCCACATCTTTGCATCTACATCTGAAGTAGATAAAATAGAAAGAGAATTAGTAATACAAGTAGATAGATAAAGTGTACCTACTTTCTTACCTCTTGCTAATACAAGTGCACCCTTAAAAAATTTCCAAGATTCCACTGTGAGAGTTACTGTACAACCCTCATCACCCAACTTTCCTATAAAAATTAGACTCCTCTTCAGGATGGAAACATGCATGACATCCTTCAACACCCATATGTTGCCAGTCTACAATTTCAGCTGCACTTTTCTTTTGCCAACAATTTGACAAGGCTCACCATCCCCTAAATAAACTTTTTCAAAGTCTCCATAGACATAATCATAGAAAAATTCTCTATTTGGGGTTGCATAGAAAGGGGCACCAGAATCTAAAACCCAAAATTCTACTTTATCCAAGGAACATATAAGAGCATCCCGTGTAACAATACCTGCATCATTTGCTTTTTTATTTCTTTCACGCTGATCTTCTACCAACCAACAATCTTTCTTTACATGCCCTTTCTTTTCATAATTCCATAATTGATAATTCTTGCCATTGAATTTCTCCATTCTTATCTTACTTTTTTTTACCATTACTTTATTCCCACTCAAATAGAAACCCCTGTGAGTGACCTGTAATCAACAAACACTAACACGTTCTGATACCACCTGTTAGTGAACCAAGCTTTGATACCAACTGTCAAGATCCTCTCCAAAGAGTACAATTGATTACCTTTGTATAAGCAACTAAACACAAAATTAAACTAGAAGTAATAAGTAACTAAAATTTAGAAACAATAAAGAATAAGAGATACGAGAAATAATACAATCTGTATTAATACTCTTTCAGAAAGAAATACAATGAAGAAATCTCTCTTCTTGCCACACCTCTTGGGCGTACAATAATTCTCCCTCAAGAGTTCTTTCTCTCAATCAATTAAAATCAACTCGACACTGAGTTATTCCCTCCACCAGTAGATCTCCCTGATCTTGCACACCCTATAGATCAATCGACCTTACTCACATGTAGATCTTCCTAGTCTTGCACTCTTGCAGACCTCCTTCTAGATCTTACACTTGAAAATCTAATCCTTCTTAGTCTTTCCATTACAATACAACCCCATGGGTCTCTTAAATAGATCCCAAACCAAAAAATAACTAGAAATGCAGACTTAAGACTAAAATTAGTCTTTACATGCAAACTAACTGTCCATCTAAAATTAGATCAGTTTTGAAAACACACAGGGGACCGATGTCAATTTTTGTCTGACCAATGCTGGTCGATCCCTAACCGATGTCAGTTTTTGTATAGCTAAATATGACCAATATCGATTGGCCTGACTGACGTTAGTTACTTTGTAACTCAACAACCTCCACATTTGCATACTTGTGAAGCTTTTTAGCTCAACTTAACAATCTTCCACTTGGAGATAAACAGCTGCACCTATACCTATACCTATACATCTTCTAATTTGTTTCTGGCTTATATCCCATTTTCAAGTTCAATCTTGAAGATCAATAAAAGTTGAATGAAGATTCAACTTCTCCTTTGTTCCCAACTTTGGTAACATACCTGCAGAGTTCCTATCCATATGGATCTTTTCTAGCTTCAACTGTCCATCCTCCAATACATGTCTAATAAAGTGGTACTTAAGCTATATATATCTGGTTCTTGAATGAAAGGCTGAATCTTTTGCCAAATGAATTTCTCTTTGACTATCATTATACAATCTATAACTCTCTTGCTCCTTTCCCAACTCTTCCATGAACCGTGTCATCCATATCATTTCCTTGCTAACCTCTGTGACTGCAACAACCTTCTGTAACTTTGAAATCCAGCTAACTACCGTTCCACCAATAGTGAACATATATCATGTGGTACTTCTTCTACCATCCAAGTCACCTACCATATTCGAATCTACATACCCATGTAGAGAAGTGCTTAACCCTGAATATCATAAATACCTACTGCTAGTCCCTCTAAAATATTTGAGAATCCACTGAACTACTTTCTAGTGCTCCTTTCTTGGATTGGCCATAAACTTGTTGACAACTTCCACTACTTGGGCAATATCAGGTCTAGTACATATCATGTACTCAACCTTATCATGTGATTTAAGACACTGTTCTTTGCTCAACTTGAACTGTCCAACCATAGGTGTGCTTACTGATTTTACATCGTACATATCAAACCTCTCCACTACCTTATTCATATAATCCTCTTGAGACAAAATCAACCTGTGATTTTCCCTGTCTCTAGAAACACTCATGCCAAGGATTTTCTTTGCTGCTCCTAAATCCTTCCTGGTAAATGTCTGAGCTACTTTTACCTTTAACTCAGTAATTCCCTGCATGTATAAACCTGCAACAAGCATATTATCTACATACAGTAACAAGATAATGTAGCTAATATTATCTAACCTAGTAAAATAAACACAATGGTCACATTGACATTGACTAAAGCCATGCTTTGTCATAAACCTATCAAACCTTAAACATCATTGTCTTGCATCTTGCTCAAGACCATATAATCTGGCTTTTTGTCTCACCTATCTATTCTCTCCTTTCTTTAACCTATAAATTTATTCATTTTTTAGTGCTTTTTTTTCGACTGGCAACTCTACCAAATCCTACGTTTGGTTCTCTTGCAAAGAATCAATTTCTTCACTCATGTCATGCTCCCATTGTTTCTTGGATTCTACATGCATTGCCTCTTCAAAAAATTTTGGTTCTCGACCATCAGTGAGCAACAAGTAATATAAAGAAGGGGAATCATGAATTTGAGGCTTACTTACCCTTTCAGACCTCCTCATGGGCATTTAAGACTCATTGACAACTTGTTGTCTCCTCAAATTTCATTCTAACAGTGACCGATCCTGGTCATCTCTCAGTCTACACCTGACCGATGTCGGTTCCATGTGATTGACCTGACCGACATTAGTTCTTACCTGATCGATGTCAGTTTCCACCTGGCTGACATCATCAACTTTGGTCTCCACCAGACCAACGTCAATTTTTGCCTGATCAATGTCAGTTCCTGTCTAACCAATGTCGATGTCTGTGTTTTCCTATTAGTGATGATTTTTATCCATGAGCTCATCTTGGATCATAACCTTGTCCAAATCATCATTTCCCTGCTCAAAATTATTCAACTTCTTGAGCTAATTTCTGTCCATCATCTTCTCCTTGAAAACCAAAGCTTTTCAGTTCTTAACATTTGACTTAAGAACATGCATTCCCTTCTCACTCATGTGACCAAGCCTACAGAGCCACATTTTTGCATCTACATCTAAAATAGATCAAATAAAAGGAGAATCAGTAATACAAGTAGATAGATAAAGTGTACCTACTTTCTTACCTCTTGTTAATACAAGTGCACCCTTAGAAAATTTTTAAGATTCTGCTGTGAGAGTTACTATACAACCCTCATCACCCAACTTTTCTATAGAAATTAGACTCCTCTTCAAGATGGGAACATGCATGACATCTTTCAACACCCATATGTTGCCAGTCTGTAATTTCAGCTGCACTTTCCCTTTGCCAATAATTTGACAAGGCTCACCATCCCCTAAATAAATTTTTCCAAAGTCTCCATGGACATAATCATGAAAGAATTCTCTATTTGGGGTTGCATGGAAAGATGCACCAGAATCTAAAACCCAAGATTCTACTTTATCCAAAGAACATATAAGAGCATCCCATGCAACAATACCTACATTATTTGCTTCTTTATTTCCTTCATGCTAATCTTCTACCAACCAAAAATCTTTCTTTACATGCCCTTTCTTTCCATAATTTCATAATTGATAATTCTTGCCATTGAATTTCTCCATTCTTAGCTTACTTTCTTCTACCATTGCTTTACTCCCACTCAAATAGAAACTCCTATGAGTGACCTGTAATCAACAAACACTAACACATTCTGATACTACCTATTAGTGAACCAAGCTCTGATACCAATTGTTAGGATCCTCTCCAAAGAGTACAATTGATTACCTTTGTATAAGCAAGTAAACATGGAATTAAACCAAAAGTAATAAGTAACTAGAATTCAGAAATACCAAAGAATAGGAGATATGAGAAATAATACAATATGTATTAATACTCTTTTAGAAAGAAATACAATGAAAAAATCTCTTTTCTTTTCACACCTCTTGGGCGTACAGTAATTCTCCCTCAAGAGTTTTCTCTCTCAATTAATTACAATCAACTCAACACTGAGTTTTTCCCTCCACTAGTAGATATCCCTGATCTTGCACACCATGCAGATCAACTGACCTTGCTCACATGTAGATCTTCCTAGTCTTGTACTCTTGAAGACCTCCTTCTATATCTTACACTTGAGGATCTAATCCTTTTTAGTCCTTCCATTACAATACAGCCCCATGGGTCTCTTAAATAGATCCCAAACCAAACAATAATTATAAACATAGACTCAAGACTAAAATTAGTCTTTACATGCAAACTAACTGTCTGTCTAAAACTAGACTAGTTCTGGAAACACACAGGTGACCGACATCAGTTCTTGTTTGACCGATGCCGGCCGATCCCTAACCGATGTTGATTTCTATATAGCTGAAGATGACCGACGTTGGTTGGCCTAATCGACGTTGGTTACTCTATAACTTAGCAACCTCCACATTTGCATACTTGTGAAGCTTTTTAGCTCCACAACTTAACAAAAGGTATTGTTATAAAATTTTTCATAGGTGGTTATAAGTAGGAAACAACAACATAAGTCAATGATACTAAATTTACCAAAGGTGGTAATAATTAGTAGCATAGAGTGGGGCACTAATTTTCCCAAAGGCAGCTATAATCAGTAACACTCATAATGAAATAAAATAAAAAATGAAGGATGAAATGTTAAACCACTTTCATACTGGTCCAAGATACTACCTTTGTCTAGAATATTGAATTAATTTTTGAAACATGGTCTGAATCCCCTTGTTGAAGGTGCACAAATAATGAATGGAATAGAACCAGTGTCAAAGGGGTGGGTAGGGAGGGTAAAAACAACTTTGGTCAATAGTAAAGGTATGGTAGAATGGTATATGATATGCTACAAAAAAGATGATGATATGATACAATAGTAATGTGCCTCATAGATAATATTTCAAGTCTCTCAAGTGAAATAATGCTTGAGGCGTATGATGTTCATCGACTCATCAAGTTCATCTCCATCTACTGTAGTGAGCCTATATGCTCTAAAGCCACAATTAGCAATAATTAAATATGGGTATATCCAATTAGGTTTGAACTTGCCTTTTTTCTTCTTCTCAGTTCTGGGGTTCTTTTGGTTTTCATTGAGAATAATATCTCCAAGCTCAAACTCTCTATGTCTGACCTATTGGTTATATTGGCCACGGACTCTATTTTTGTATGCTTGAAGGTTGTTAACAATGGCCATGCATTATTCATCAAGTAATTCTAGCTCTTGTAGGTGAGCCACTCTATAATCTTCATCATGCAGGATGTGTTTCAACAAGATATGCAAATAAGGTAACTTGACTTTGATGGGAATAATGGCCTCAATGTCATAGACTAGGGAATATGGAATGGCTCCTATTAGAGTATCGTAATTAGTGCAGTATGCCTAGAGGGCATTAGAGCTTTGGAGGTGATAATCATGGCCAAAATCATTGACAATATTTTTAAAGATGTTGATAGTGGTTTCATGGGATGCCTCTGCTTGAGCATTATCTTGTGGCTAATATGCAATAGAAAAAATTTGGGTGATGTTGTATTTGGTATAGAATGCTTTGACATCCTTATTCTTAAATGATCCACCATTATTAGATATAATGTCAGATGGAATACCATAGTGGTAAAAGAGATGGTTGAAGATGAATTTGTAAATCTATTTTCTAATCATGTATGTGAATGGTATATCTTCAACCCACTTAATGAAATATTCCATAGTCATAATAATGTGTTTATGTCCATCTGAAGAGGTTAGATTGATCTTCCTAATGAGATCAAGTCCCCACATTGTAAATGGACATGGTGTAAGCATCAGTTTTAGTGTTTTGGTCAGGGCATGAATCAAATTGGTATACCTTTGACATTTTTCACACCTTTTGACATAAGCGACTACTTATGCTTCCATAGTTGGCAAATAGTAACTGGTATGTAGGAGATTTTTGGCTAGGACAACCCTACTAGTGTGGGTTATACATACTCCTTTATGAACTTACCTCAACACTAATGTAGATTTTTCCAAATTTAAACAACAAAGTAGAGTTTCATCAAAGTTGCAACAGTAAAGGGTTGGGCCAAGTAAGGTATAATGAAAGGCTTGATGTGTAAAGGCTTTTTTTTGTTTGTGTGATAGGTCTGGTGGCATGATATAGTCATGGAAGTGGTTAAATAGGTTTGAGTACCAAATAGATGTGGGACTAACAATATCATAGATCATTACAATGGTCAAAGGTTCATGAGTAGGTGTTATAAGATTTTTAATGAGGAATTGATATTCTTTTGCCTTATCTATGTGGTATATCAAAGAGCCAATGGTGGCCATGACATCTATTGTCTTGTTATTAGCTTGAGGTATGTGTTAAAAATGTATGTTGGCAATCTAATGTTTGAGAGTGTCCACCATGGCCTTTTATGACATGAACTTGTCATATTTGGTTTAAAATTGGTTTGTAACCTGATTGATGATTAACTGAGAATCACCATAAACCATGCGATTCTAAATATTCCATTTTACTACTTGAGGAATCCTTGTGATGAGTGATTAATATTTAGCCATTTTGTTGGTACAAGGAAAGCTGATATAGAATGATTTATGGATATGAACCCTCTGTGCTATATAAATAATAGCCCTTCCCTTGATCCATGTAATGTGAATGATCCATCAAAGTATAGCTTTCAATTTTGTTCCTCAAGTGGTGTTTTTATGATGGTCATGATGGACTCATCTGGGAATTGAAAAGTGAGTGGTTTAATATCTACATGGGGAGATTCAACAAGCTGATCATCAAGTACTTATCCCTTTATAAATTTTTGGTTCACATACTCAATCTTGAATTCACTCATAATCATGATCCATTTACCCATGTGGCCTTGTAAAGTTATCCTGGATAGTAGATACTTAAGTAGTTCTACTTTGGAAATAACTATGGTCTTATTAATCATGTAATGTCATAGCTTTTGGGATGCAAAGACCATATCTGAATAAGCTTTTTCTATTGCCATATAATTGTGTTCATATGTCACCAGTGTTTAGCTTAGGTAGTACACATCATGCTCTTATTCATTATCATCACGCTAAGCTAGAAGTGCCCCCAAGTCTTTATATATGGTATATAGGTAAATTAGAAATGGATTCCTTGGAATTGGTGGTAACAAAATAGGTAAATTGGTAAGATAATCCTTTAAGTGCTAAAAGGA
Source organism: Torreya grandis (assembly GCA_037957365.1). Classification (NCBI taxonomy): domain Eukaryota; kingdom Viridiplantae; phylum Streptophyta; class Pinopsida; order Cupressales; family Taxaceae; genus Torreya; species Torreya grandis. Next base: position 2,738,507 of record JARHVA010001082.1, read on the forward strand.
TTTCTGGTAGCCTTCATCCCAAAGAAGTGTAACCCCTTTCTTCAATAAGGGAAGGGGTGGCATTTGTTGGCCAACTATGAAATGAAGTGTCTGATAGACTAAATTTTTCCTTGCAAACTACAAAGCTACTTCAAATTAGAAGGTGGTGACATTTCAGTAATGGCTTTTACTTTGGCAAGGTCAACTTCAATGCCTTGCTGAGATATGATAAATCCTAAAAATTTCCTGAAGTGACACCAAAGACATACTTCTTGAGATTGATTATAACTTTGTATTCACAAATTCTTTCAAATATCCATTGAATCATGATTAGATAATTGACACGGATCTTTGATTTACCAAATATGTCATCGACATAGTATTTAACAATGTCATGCATCATATCATGAAATATAATAGTTATGGTTCTTTGGTACATGGCCCCAACATTCTTGAGGTTGAATGACATAAATTGATAACAAAACATTATCCAAGGAGTGGTGAATTCTATCTTGTGTTGGTCTTTTGGTGCAATCCTAATCTGATTGTACCCCAAAAATTCATCCATAAGTGAATGCATTTCATACCTATTGTAGAATCAACTATAATGTCAATATTTGGTAGAGGAAAGTCATCTATAAGGCAAGCCTTATTATTGTCTATAAATTAGTTTAGATTTTGATTCCTTCAGGCTTCTTATTAACAAGCACAACATTTGAGATCCACTCTAAATAGTCAATCAGTCAGATGCATCTTGATTCCAAAAAAAAATTCAACTCTTTCTTAACTAATATAGCATTATGAGGATACATCTTTCATAGTTTCTAATTCATAAGTTTAGCATCAGGATGAACAACAAGGTGGTGTATAATAAAGGCAAGGTCTATAGTCATGTCTGAATAATCCCACGGAAAAATGTCAATAAACTCCCTCAAAAGGGATGTAAAGATTTCATGCTCCTCCTTAGTGAGGGATGCACCTAATTTGACCCATTTTTGGGTCATCTAGAGTCATGATGTTGACTTCTATAGTATCTTCTATTAGGAGATTCAATCCATTTTCTAGAATGGTTGGTAATGATTGGAATTGGCCTGCAATTACAAAGTTCTCTAGTTGGATTGGTTCTTCAATATCTCCTAAACAAGATGATTTTTAATCTCCTAATGGTAGGGATGGTCAGGTTATAAATATTATTGGAAATTCTTAGGTGATTTGATCAAAGGCATGTTTTTCTATAGAACTAAACTTATACTCAAAAGTAAGTTCATCATTGGTGGTCTCCTGAACTTCATTCAAGTAAAAGTGAACACCCTCATCTAGGTGCATCTAAAATAGGTTTTCACCAAAAGAATAGCCTTTCTCTCTACTTTTACTCTAGTCCAAAAGTGCCTTAAAGAGGTTTTCACTTTGGGACCTCAATTTTTAATTTTTTTTTTTTTTGGCTAAGGGTGTTCACCAGTTGTCCAAAATAGGTTGCAAGATCCAGTTTGATAGAGAACCCTTGTTTATGGTCTCCCAACGAAATAGTGTCTCTTAGGCCTATAAAATTATAAAAGGCCTCATCATTCTCAAAATTGTCTACAAGCACTGTGTATTCTTGTTGGTCTCAGGCTATAAGTTGAGGGTAATATAAAGTATGTGGGTTACATCAGATAATTGGGGTAATGGTACAAATGGTATGTAGATCAAATAGGTTGGTATTGGCAAGGTATTCATAAATTTTATTATCTAAATTTGCTTCGCTATTGACATCCTCATCACTAGTAATTGGTGTTGCAACATGAATAATATATGTGGGGTCACCCCCATGCAATTTAAATCTAAGACCATAAGTTCTTTTGTAGGTACCTAGTCATAGAAATTGGCTCAAGAGTACCCTATTGATTTGGTCTGAGTCCTCCACATTCATATGCTTATTTCTTCATGATCCTGTTAAGTATAAGATATTTGGCATTTTTACAACAATCGAACAACTTGTCATTGTACAACTAATATTCATCATTGGCAAGTGGGCTTACTTCTTAGCCAATGACTGGTGTGAAAATAACAAGTGCTGGATTATGAATCTTGAATTTTGTTTTTTGTTGCCATTTCATGCAAGGTGGCCTAACTTTAGGTCTTCCATAGGACATGGGGTTCTATGGAAGTTTAACAATATGGAATGTGTCATGGGTCAAATACTCTCCTAGGCCATTGGCTGAGATGGTAAATTGTTTAGACATTTTAAGAGGAGGATTATGTGAAGATGATTTAAGGCTATATGGGTCTATACAATTGGATTCTAGTAATTAAATAAGTATTTCTTTGTCTTTTTCCTTATTGGGTACTAGGTCTAGGCCAAAGCGGTAGTTATAACTTTCATACGTGGCCTCAAAATGTTTGTAATGTTCATAGGGTTGAAAATATCCATTGATAGTGACCTCCATGCATAAGTGTAATATGAGACACTGGTGCAACATCAAAAGGATTGCATGATTTTAATGTATCCAATGTCTACCCAAGAGTAAATTATATGATAAATCTAGGTCTAACACAAGGTAAAGTGTATCATGGGTCAAGGGCCCAATTATAACTAGTAAGTTTATGGTGCCTTGGGATTCATGTTCTTCATTATCATAGGCTTTGATAGTGATTATTTTTGGCTATATATTGATTGTTGTATATTTAAGATGAGTGATGAGCTTCAAAGATGCAATATATAGTCCCGATCCATTGTCTATGAGGACACATTTCACTTTGTGTCACATTATGACAACTTCAATGTATAGGGGATTGTTACAGAGAGGGCCAAGGAATAACATATCGCTTTGGTCAAAGGTTAACTATTGGCCTAGGGCTAGCTGTCTAACCAAATATTGAAATTTGTTTGGGGTTATGTCATTGGGAACTTGGGATTGGCCTAAGAGTTTTGTTAGGATGTTATTATGGATAGTAGATGTACACAACAAGTATAAAATGGATATTTATGTAGGCATATTCTAAAGTTATTCCACAATGTCATATGGTTTTTCCTTAACAGTGTAAAATGTATTATTCTTAGCCAACATGATGGGTTAGATTGGTTCATTAGGTGAAGATTGTGGGCTTGGGATAGTAATTTTAGATTATTGAGTTGTGATTGCATAATCAAAATTTGATATAAGATCATTGTAACTTATCAATGATAGAGATGGGCCAAATAGGATAGGTATCAATTGTTGGTACACTTGGTTGTGGTCATAGGGAAATGATGAGTTATTGGTGTAAGGACCTGAAATAGTAATCCCTAGTTGTTTTTGTACTTGGTTATGGTCCTAGGTCAAGGAAGGATTACTAGTATAGGTAAGTAATTTGGTATTATTTGGCAATGGTCCTAGTTTGTAAGCACTTTGTCTAGGATTAATGGTGATGGTTGTGTTGGCCATATTTGGCCCACATACCAAGCTGTGACCACTTGTTAAACCACCCAATGTGGAGTTCCTAATTGAGCATTCAATTAAAATTATCTAGATATGCTCTAGGTGGTATGGGTAGAGCAAAGAGGCCATGAAGCTCATAAACCTTCAAAAATTGAAAACATTAAACTTATGACAAATTTGGGATCATGTGGAACTTGTCTAATCCACTCAATCCATCCAAAATTTATCTAAACATTTGGTCTTAGTAGCAGGAGAGGATAAACAATTATTTTAGTATTACCAGTTTTCATTCATATGGACAAATCAAGGAAACTCAGTCATATAGGAAGCCTTTCAAGATACCAGATCAAATGGGTTTACTCTTTATGATGTTTAAACCATTTCCTAAAATTTTAATGCCTTCAATTTAAAAGTATGCAAAGTTGGCCAAAAAATAAATGACATATGTGCAAGTGTCAACTTTATGCCCAAGTAAAAATCCATATGAGTTTAAATTTGATAGTCTGTGGTATGTCAAAAACATTCTCGTAGACATCAAATGAAATTCACATGAACATCAAGTTTAATCTTTGTAAGCTAGTTGTTGGGGTTCAAAAATCCTTGGCAAAGATCTAAAGAAAAATGTGTGGCCAACAAGTGTCAAGACCATGGGAGCTTGGATCAAGTCAAAAGGTTAGTGGATCCTAATGACTAATAAGAAGAAAAGATTAATTTGATTCCCAAAGATCCATGGTCCACAATTAATCAAGTTTCAAGATCCGATAGTGCATGACGATCAACGTGTTAAAGGATTCTAGCCAGGTTGCCGATAGTTAATGATAAAGGAATGAGATGGGGTATTTTTACAAAGGATAATAAAGTGGGAAGAACTTGAAATCAAGCCTAACATAAGAAATAAGAGAAACATAGATTTCTACAGACTCAGATTAGACTAATTATTAGGTAAAGTTCTATATGTATAAGAAAAATAATATCTTTAGATCAGTTTTCCTCTATAGTTGATTTGGTTCAAGATCCAAGGCACAGAGTAGGTGTGAAAATATAATTTCAAGTCATGCCTTGACAGTCCACAATTCTAGATAGACATGATGAGTCCCTAGTAGTTCAAAGACCTAAATATCTTACCCTCATAATGAGATCTAGTAGAAGATCAAAGGATTAGAGCTTTGGAATTTGGGAAGTAGTTGGAGAATTCACTTTTGACTAGATCATAACTTGCCACCTTTGGCAAACTCTTGTCTTCTAGTGCAGCTTGTTAAAATTAGAATGATTTTTAGGCTATGTGAGTAAATAATGAAGATCTCATTCATAATGACTTGTCTTGATTGGACCAAAATCATGATAGAACATATTGATAGCTTACAACTCATTGGTTATCAAGAATAACAAGATTCTTAACTTCTCTCTCTCCCCTTTTCTACTATAAATGGAGACCTTGGGGCCAAGAATATATATCTCTCACTTCTTAGATAGATCACTAGATCTCTATGTCCTTTTCTCAATTCCCTCTCTTGGTGAGATCAGACTCTACCAATACAAAAATTTTAACCTTTTAAAGTAATATAAGGTTGTGCTTTAATTTCACTATGATGGTATAGTGTGTACTTATCACACCTAGTTACTAGTTCATCTGCTCATATCTATTGTGTTTAGTGTTCTGAATCTCTTGATTGAAGCCTGTATGTGGATAATATGACTAGTTAGTGTCTTATTTTGGACCTCTCCTTCATTTCCCTCAACCTAGGCCATTTGGTGAGCCTCTACATAGATGTGTGATAGATAGTTGTTTTTTAAACCTAGCCTCTACTATTTCACTAGTATTATATAAGTCAAGCAGGGAGGATCAACCTGTAAAATTGGTTCATCACCTATTAGCTTTATTAGGATCCCTCATACCCTTCTAACTCTTTTCCTCATGAAGTGATAGGCTTAGTTTTTGTTTAGGTGAGCATCAAATAGGAACCGGCATACTCTGGAGGTTCAACCCCATCATGGGATACCCACAACCCAGGGCTGTTCCCATTTTATAGCTCGACTGGGGGAAACCCAAAGAAATTTTCCCAAGAGTGCAAGTTGAATCTATAATATTTTATTGCATTCCTAATGGGATTAAAGACTAATTAGTATAAAATTGTTTTGGTGTTGTTCTTTTTCATACCAGCCTTTAGAGGCAATCTGCAAACACCAATGGCAACTCCAAGCATCTCTCATCCAGTTTGAGCAGTCCAAGTGCCTAACCCTCATTATCTAGTATGTACAATTAACCATATTTTGTTTAGTATGCTTATTTTATGCCTCAATATCCCTCTTACCAGATGGATAACCTTTATAGGTTCCCCCCAAGTGGCCCTTAGAAATCCTACTGGCCTTGTCATGACCTCCACCCCCTTCTTACCTCTTATCAAGACTAGACTTACCCTATTACATCCCTATCAGGAGTCAAGCAAGCATTATCAGCCTATATGGGGTTGATAAGAGAGATTATTAGAGGTTTAGAGTTTTCTCTAGTCATCCCTATCCATGTTCTACTAAAGGCAAGGAGTACTTTTTAGTCGATCGAATACAACCCTCAAAGGTGAACAATGGGAAGCATGTGTGAGTAAAGATGTGGTAATAACTGGGAGTTTGATTCAAGACATAGGTAGTACATTAGTATCCTTTGAAATCCATCAGTCCCACTTAAACCAATTTTATGTAGAGCCTCAAGTCCAACTCCCAAATATCCCAAAATAGCCCCTATTCCACCTGGTCAAGTCTCATCTTCACCAAGAACCAAGTTGGTTTTGATAGAAGAAGAGTTAATCATGCAAGTAATGGGTCAAGAAAATATATCCTAACACAATGATCTTGGTGTTCAATATTTTAGAGACTCTCTTTCTTTCCCTCAAGGGCCATCTAAAAGATCCTTCAATACCCCAGAATGAAAAGATAATCTCATAAGCTGAGAGCAAGGAAAACTTCTTCACCCTCCCACCATCTCCCTTTGGGGTTGGAAGCCTATTGTACAAAATATGGAGGAGAATATTGCATTCATAGTTAAACCTAAAGAAGATAATACAAGTGTCTATGACAAGGATATCATTATAGGTGACTCATTTCCTTTGAAGGAGGGAGAATCCAGTTTAGACTATTGGTCAGATTTATTACCTAATTAATACTAGATTCTTAAATCTTCTTAACATTAATTGTCAACCTATGATATATAATCTTTTCAAGGATGTTGATAATATATATGCATTATTGATTCATAGGCTACCTTAATTGTTGGTTGTAGTATAATGAACTTATACTGATTTCACCATATAGATATATAAGAAAATTATTTTAATAGAATGTATAAATTCTTCACACTTATGAGTCACACATGCATCACACTTCATATAATCAAACTAGTAATGAAATAAATTCACAAAACACACTTTAATCTAAGAAGGGTCAACATCTTCACTGCAACTCCTTATGAGGAGGCCCTCCTCATTCAGAACTGAGTTCTAATCCTTCTCTAAAAGACTTACAAAAGCTTCTTACAAAATCAATCTTTTTAATACTTAGATCTATAAAAATTAAAGATTGCTACAATAGATTATAATATTTTAGAAATTAGAATGCAATTACTTTCTACAATTCCATCATCCCTAATCAAATCTAGGTTTTGCCATTAAATACATAAGGCAGTTTATTAGCTCCAACCAAAAACACTAAACTAGGAAAGGTACAAATACTTTGCAACTAACCTAGTCAACCTTCAAGTGGTTAGTAACTTAAAGTTACTTATTTTTTAGGCCTGACTAGGTAAAATACAATATATGTTGTTTTGTTGTTTTTCTTTTTCTCCTTTCCATTGTCTTTATCTTATTCATCCTTTGGTAGCACATCCAAGTTTCACTTCATGTGACGGGTCTGTATACTATTATGGAGGATCCTCTTCAATCATTTACTTTGTTTCTAAGACGATTGGATATGTCCTTAAAATCTAATTACTTATTATCAAAGCAATGGTTTGTTCTATGTAGTGGTTGCAGGTTCCTGTAGGTGTAAGCCTGTATTTTCTATGGGCAACCTATAAGTAGAAAGCCTATATTTTGGTAGTTTTTATGGGTAACCTATAGGTGAAAGCTTGCAGTTGCTAGGGGATGGAATCCCCTTTTGTTGTGGGCTTATCTATAAGTGTTGTGACCAAGCAAGATTCCTGTAGTCTTATTCTACCCTTAAAATGTCTATTAAACAAGGTTACACGAGTATAATATAATCAAATAAAAAGCATAATTAATCCATAACATGTATATATTAATGCACACATATAATCATTCATTTACATAAGTCATGGATAGTTCTAGGGATTCATATAGGCAAAAGATATATAACTAGGTATGGATGAGGCTTTAAATAGAACAATTAGTGGTCTCATCACACCCCCTACTTAACTTCTTTCTCATCCTTGAGCAAGCTTTCTCTGCATTTTGAATCCATAGTGTTTCCTAAAATCCAAGGGCTCAATACAACTGATCTTGTCTAAGGTATAAAATCCTTTATCATCATCTATGTTTTTCCACCTTTTCTTTTCTACTTCTTTATCAGCTGGCACTTTTCACTCACAATTAGGAATCAAGAACCAAAACATGGGTGGATGAAACATCAACCCCAACCAACTTATCCTTCTTCTCTTGATAATCTCAATGTACATATATACTCTATGTAATGCCTCTTTAAATTTCTTAGGGGAATAAGGCTTTTTATTTTTAGGGAATCTGAAATCTCTACCCATCTATAAAAATAGGAAACAAGAACTTGTTTTCCATCTCCCTCCATGAGGCTCAAGTAGTGGTTCTAGACCTATACTTATTTCTTTATTATCCATGCTTGTGGAGTATCTGCATTCATAAAAGTGATCCATTCATTTATTATAGCTTCTGAATTAGTAGATTCACCCCTAATCATTAGGTGGCCTCTTTTTCTTTCTCTTGATAGTCCTCAACGTATTTTTTTCTTCTTGTTTCATTGAGGATGTATGAGGTAATGGCATTCAGTTGGACATCCCCTAGGTATATATTGGGATTCTAATTTGTATCATGTGGTATAACATACTGATGCATGTAAAACTCACTCAATTGTGCTTGAAAATCAGGGTCAACATGCATATAGCCCTCAAAGAAAGACTTAGGATCACATACCATGTAGGACTCATCATTGTATATCCAATCATATTTGAATCTGAGCCACCTTTCCTCTAAGTATACAACATATACCCTAGAGGGTGATCTGTATTCTATTAACATCTCAGTGGTCTCATGCATGTTAGTGATCTTCTCTTTCTAATAAGTGATCTTAATCTTAGCTTTTCCTAGGCTTTTCTTTAAATATTCATATTGCTCCCTTACTTCAACATATATTTTAAACCTTTGTATCAACTACTTATGTTGATAAGTTTCATCATCACTAAAATTTTCCTCAAGAAAACTCAAAAGGTCATCAATTTTACCTGCTAGCCTAACAGCTAAGAGGTCTACATCAATCACTTCTTCTATTGCAGGTCCTTTTGCAGTGGTCTCTACAAGAAAAATCCTATTATGGAAGGGTACCAAATCCAGAGCATTATCTACTATAAGTTCCTTTGGGGTTACAATAATGTCATTTATAGGTAAGGTGGATGGAACTATTGCTGGCACTTCTAAGGGAGTTGTTGCAAGTTCCTCTAATGTCCTTTCCTTGCTTGACTCTTTTTCCATAGATGTATTTATAAATTTTGTTGCTCCTAGAAGTGTTTTCAGGCCTCTCTTACCTTTTGACTCTGTTATTTTGTTTCTCAAACTATATATCTCTTTCATGGCTTGTTCCAAAGTTTGGAACTCCTGTTATGAGGAACTATGTTTTGCTCCACTACTTCTTCCATGATCCTTTCTTCAAGTAATTCTTCTTCTTTTATAGGTTGATCTGACATTCTTAGTTATTCTTTTATATATCCTCTTTGTTTGAGTAGATCCATGTTTTCCTTTGTAAATATGGGTTGCTCAGGTGACTGTATTTCCTCTTCCTTTGTAGACTCTTCTTTAGTAGACTATTCTGCTATCTCAAACCCATCAGAGGTCTTATGAATTTTTTGCTCCTTCTTCCCTTCACCTTCACTAATGTTTATAGGTGAGGATGCTAGGGTTGTATTTTTTCTTTTAATTCTATGTGAATTCTTAGGAGGATGTCTCTTTATCTTTGATGCAAAGGGCTTCTTCCTTTTAGTCTTCTTTTTCTTTTTAAAGGGGGAGTTATTGAGACTTGTTCTTCTTATACAACTGGTGATGGAAGAACTTATTCTCCTTTTGAAGGAGCCATGGTGAAAGAATATACTTTTTGTGATGAAATAGTTAGATAGCAGAAGGAATATTCCAACCAATTTATTTTGGTGGACTTTCTTCCTCTGTGTTTTTGGGAGGTAACACTAATTTTATTTGTCTTCTCTTTCTTGTAGCAACTATTGGTGAAACTTTAGTGGCTATAGGCTTACTAGTTATACTAGTGCCTATAGTATCTTCTTGTGTTGTTTACTAAACCTATCCCTTGGGAGATTCCCCCTCATTATTTTCCTCCTCTTGCTGAGGTTCACCAGTCCTTAAGGTTAGAAACTATTCCCAAGTAAGGTCAAGTCTAGTATTTCTTATTCCTTATTTACCAGTAACCAAATCAAACAATGATGAGACAAGGCTTGCTCTACCCCTCTTTGGTATTATTTAGACATTTTCTTCAAGATATTTCACAAGTGGTTAGGTACATTAATAGTTCTATCATGCCTTAAATGATTTAAAATTTTTAATTAGAGTATAGATCAAAGAGTACCTTCCTTCACATGTCAGATATTTGATGATATATGACCACTTCACTATAGCTTGGGGGTAGACTCAATCTCTCTACACCTCCTTTCTTTAACACTAGCTTTTCATTGTCTTGATAGAACTGTTGTCTAGCTAGTTGGTCATTAGGTTTCTCTTCCCAATTTTCTCTTATTCTTGGCAACCTAGTAACCCGGCTTACTAGTTCTTATATAACTAGAAATGTGATGTCAAATACTGTCGCTTGTTCTCCTGTAAAAGTCTTTACAAATTATTTGGTGAGAGGTTCTAAAAAATGTTATAGTTTTTCAAAATAGGTATCCCATCCAACCCTACTAAAGATGACCCAGCTATTTAGGCCTCTTTGCAACTGCTTGTCGTCTGAGGGTTCCCTTCTCACTACTAAACCTCCCATTCTAGTTAGTTTATCTTATTGTTGAATTTTTCAAATAGATATCTCTTCTAAAACACCCAATTTTACCTTCATATTTCTACTTATAGCAAAGTAAGTTTCTTCACTAATGGAGGTTTTGGTTATAGGGTGCAATAATATCTTGCTTAGGTTTTTTTGGTGAATGAACTATGATCTCAAAGTGGGAAACAATAAAATTTATTATTTACCCTATCAAATGTTGGCACAATTATGGCATAATCATGGGATTTCAATTTATATGTGTGGATTATCTTGGAGTGCTTGTGATTGATTTCCCATAGCATGCTTCCCCCCACGTGAAGTGTCACTTATTCCTAAGTGACGTGGTACGTGTAGGATGCAAAGAGATATGATGGGGTCATTATGAGGGTGTGAGTGGCATAGCTCATGACAAGACTTGATGAATGATGTTTTAATTATTAGATATGTTTTTTAATATAATGCATGTTATATTAAAAAATAAAGTGTTTTTCTATGACTAAAAGATACACCATACCTTTATAACCATTTGTTCTTGGGGTTGCAGGATAGAAAATCTACATGTGAATGTTTGTCAAAATGGAAGCTTAACTTGTTTCCTCATGAAATTATTACCCTAGTATTCATGATTTTTTTGTATTTTTATCCTTGTATAATTATGTGATCACAATATCCTATCCTTCAATTATGCCCTCTATAACCTACATGCAATCATAATGACCTATAAAGAACTAGAGCAGTGGCCTTATAGTGGTATGAGAGACTATTTCCATCTTTCCAAAAGGTGATTACCATAAATGTTTATTTGTTATCCAAGTTATATCCTTTATGAACATAGAGGAGGGTGAGTGATGGCATTTGTAGCTCTTGATCTCCTCTGCATGAGCCTATTGATGGCTTGTTTCTCTTCTATCTTACTCCCAGTGAATGATGATGTTTGTTGATGGAATCTTTGTTTAGTGAACTTTTAATTTCATAATCAATTAGTTTATCAAACTTGGGACCTGTGCTCTAAAAAAAGTATCCCAAATCTCTCTTATTTACATAGTGAAATTATTTTCCATGAAGTGACTAAAAGCTTAGAATGGTTCTTTTATGTCTTTGGAGCCAAAACTTTTGGTCTGTAACACTCCAAATGGAGATTGGAAGTATATGCCTTTGTTGTAGCACTTACTTTGTTATTTAGGGGTATGGTCATTCCTTAACAATATTTGAAGTTTCTACTCTAATCTTCATTCACTCCTCCTCTAGCTTGTCTAGTGTCTTCCATGAATTTCTCAATATCCCACAGTCAAAGCCATAACTCATAGTTTATTAGGAATTAACCTGTAGCTATTAAAGAGGTGTATATAGGGGTTAAGATGTACCTATAATAATTATAGGTTAAGCTTGTAGACACTACAAAGTTGTGCCTAATGGTGATGAAGGTGCTTGAAATAACTACAGAATAACCCATAACAACTAGAGGAATTCCTTCATTGACAAAGGTGCCTATAGCAATGGTAAGGATTCCTATAGCAGTTATGAAGATGCCCTCAGTATCTCTAGGGGTACCTATAGCCCCCTTTTTCTAGAGTTGTTTCTTTCCCATAAAAACTACAAGTTGAACCTATAGCTATTGAAGATTGAGGCTAGAAGTAGCTGAAAGGAAAGATGTGTTATAGGAAGATGATCAGTTTTGCTCAAAATAATTCCATGTTATCCATTCTTGGTTTTTACCACTAAATAGCAAGCAAGCTAGTTTTCTATTTAGGCCATTTTTTATAGTTTTGGGTAGCCAACAAGTTGGTTTTCTCCCTAGAAACTACCAACAACATCTAAAAAGGGTTTTTATTATTAGATTTTTTTAATTCTAACTACTGCCTATAGTAAAAAATTTATCATAGGTCCTTGTCATGTTAACTATGAGTTTGACTGGTCAAGGACTATGCGAAGATCTCAATTTGCATGCCAAAGGAGGGCTAGAATGTCCTCCTCACCTTCTTTATCTATTTGTTGGCTGGTTTTCCCTATGGTTGATGAGACATCATGTTGATCTAGCACATCATTGAATCCATTTTATAATTGCTTGCATACCTACTTGATAAATTCCTTTTGAGTGAGTGGATTTTTGTATAATTTCATCCTATGACCATTGACTAGTAGAGGGAATCTTACTAGATCAATGGTCCAGAGTTGCACTACTCCATTGTCATGAATATGCTCAATCTCAAATGGACCAAGCCATTTGGTCTAGATTTTACCCTTGTGATTCTTGTATTTTGATTCAAAAAAGGGCTCAATATCTTGTATTAAATTGCCTAGTCTTAATATACCTATCATGCCATCCAATCTACTACTATTGTATAAGTTATGTGTTCTGCAGTGCCTACTATATGTATGCATCTAAGGCATTAAATTGTAGAAGCCTTTCTTTTTATACTTCAGATATATCCATCCCAATTTTTAGTGTTATCTATAAGGTTTTGTGTTTGAATTCAATTGTCAACATAGGTTTCTTCCCATAAACCAACTCATATCGGGTGAATCCTGTAGTGATATTCCACATGATTTTGTACACCCAAATAGCTTCAAGAAGTATAACCTTTCAATCCTTATGGGACATACTAACAGTCTTGGTCAAAATATTTTCTAACTCCCTATTGGTGACTTTCACCTGTCCATTGGACTGTGGATGATATGAAGTTGATTTCTTATGCCTAATCTCATATTGTTGAACTAGGGCAGTAATTAAACTAGTAGTAAATTATAGTTTTTGATCAATGACTATTTCTTATGGCACACCATATCTTATGAATATTTATTCATAGAGGAAAGTTACCACCTTTTCATCCCTAACATGTGTAAGATCCTTTACTTCCACCCATTTAATGACGTAATCAGTACATACAAGGATGTACTCTTTTTTGTTTGATTTTGGATAAAAAGGTCCTATAAAATATAGAGCCCATTTATAAAATGGTTTAAGCACAATTTTAGGTTGCAAATTCATCTCATCTGAATGTGTGGGTCTCCCCATAAATTGACATCTGTCACGATGAGTTATATATCTTATTGCATCTTGATGGATTGAGGGCCAATAATACCATGTATTTAATATTTTTACTATTGTACTCTTGGCTATAAAGTGCCCTCCATAAGTTTCATCATGACAAGTTTTGAGGATATATGGAACCTCATCTTCTCTGAGACATCTTTTGATGGTGGAGTTAGGTCCAATATAGAAAAATAATCCAAATAGCTAGGAATACCTACCACTTTTTTGAATCAAAACTCTTTTTTTTTAGGGAGAAAGTGTTGTGGAAGTATCCCTGTTACAAGGTAGTTACCAATATCAACATACCAAGGTATGGTAAGGGTGAGGGAGAATAGGGGCTCATCTAAAAATGAGTCATTCACTATTGTATCCTCTTGAGGGGATTGTAGTCATGATAGGAAGTCAGCCATGACATTGTCCTTACCAAGATTATCTACAATAGTTAGATCAAATTCTTGTAATAGGAGTAGCTATTTTATCACTCTACCTGGGATAGTTTGTTTGTTCATAAGGTACCTAATGGCTGCATGGTCTATATGAACAAAGACTTGGTACCCTATTATGTAGTGATGAAACTTGTTGATAGCATAAACTACTATCAAGAACTCTTTTTCAATGACCATGTAATTTAATTCTATTGCTTGTAGGTTCTTATGAAATATATGGCATAATTGGGTGATTCCTATTTTTGGCGTAACATAGCTCCCAAATCAATATCTAAAGTGTTTGTGTGAATATGGAAGGGAAGGTTCTAATCAAGACCACATAGAGCTAGGGTGATGGTCAATAATTCCTTCAATTGCTTGAAGGTTGCATCATAGGCAGGAGTCTATATGAATTCAGCATCTTTAGTTAGGAGAGCAAACAATGGTGTTACTACTTTGATAAAATTTTTGATAAGTCTTCTATAATAACCAACATGTCCTATAAAGCTCTTGACATCCTTCTATTTTTGAGGTACATGCATATTTTTTATTACACTTATTTTTGTAGGGCCAATATTGATTCCTTTAATAGATACATGGTGGCCTTGGATAATGCCTTCTGTCATTAGCATGTAGCATTTTTTATGGATTAAGTACAAATGGTTCTCTTGATAGCATTTTAGTACTTTCTTTAAGTTTTTTAGGCACTCATCAAATGTTTCTTCATAGACAGTGAAGTCATCCATATAGATTTCTACACATTCATTGGACAGATCTAAAAAGATACTCAAAATAACACTCTAGAATATTACAGGAGCGTTGCACAACCCAAAAGGTAATATAACATAAGCATAAGTACCACAAGGACAAGTGAAGGTGGTCTTATCTTGGTCCTCAAGAAGAATTCTAATATGGTTGTAACCAATAAAGCCATCTAGAAAGGTAAAATAATTTTTTTCCCTGCTAGTGTGTCTAACATCTCATCAATGCATGGTAGAGGAAAATGATCCTTTTTAGTTGTTGTATTAAGTTCCTTGTAATCTATGAAAACATGCCACTCTCCATTTTTATTTGGTATAATTACCAATGGTGAAATCCATTCACTATCTGAGATGGGATATATAAATCCAGTGGTCAAGAGTTTTTATAGTTCCACTTTCACTATTTCTCTAAGAGATGGATTTATCCTACATTATGGTTGTCTGATTGGTTGTCACTTCTCTTTTATATATATGTGGTGTGTGCATGTTTTTGGGATAATTCATTGCATCTCCTCATAATCCCATACAAAAGCACATTGTTTTGCATGCAACATGCTGACTAGGTGCCTACCTCATCTTTTTTAGCCCATAATGTATGCTTTGATTCCAAGGATGGATGTACTAGAGGATAGAGGACCAACATCTTAGTGTGGTTTCCATTGGATATCAACATGTTACCTAATTTGTAGCTGATGAAATCATCTATTGTGGCAAGCTAAGGTCATCTTAAGATGAGAAGGTATCCACCCAAATTAGACTTTGGTTACAGCACAATAAAATCTACAAGATACTCCCAAGAATTTGTAATAATGACAAGATCTTCAATGACTCCTTCTGGTCTGACTATAGACCTATCAACCATTTACAACATTAATTTTTTTATGCTTTCAATTGTCATTAAATTTATTGTATCCCCCAAGTCTATTAATGTATTGGACAGTTGTTGGTCATGAATTTGGACTATTACTATTAGGCATCCTAGATATGAATGTTTCTTTGACAGGGTGTTTTCTAGCATAATGTTTGCCACTTGGCCAATCACATGCACTGTATTGGGATCCTTCTTCTTCCTTATAGATTTACATAGATATAGGTCTCTTATAGCTTTGTAATAAATGGGCACATCCTTGATGGCTTGGAAGAGATGAATTTTAACACAGAGATTCTAGAGCTACCTTATGAAGTCAAATTTAGGCTCAGTTATGTGACACTGAAGGCTAAGACATTCTAGAAATGGTGGTGCTACTTCATCAGTGGATTTATTTACTAGTTTAGAAAGTTTTTGTGGTGGTGAAGGTGGGTTAGCATGATCTTTTAGAGTTTCTTGAATTGTCTCCATTATTATGGGTGGAGATGTGGGTGGTATAACTCTTCCTAAATGTAGGTGAACTTCATTGATGTTCACTATATATGCTAGGTACTGAACAAGTTCAGTACTAAATGTCAGTTTCACTAACTTATTTGGAAGATTTTGTATGGGTTGGGTAGGGAGCTAATTGGGCTTGCGTACAATTTGTGTATTGGGCATAAGAACAGGTGGTTGTTATTGCTATTGTGGAGGGAATCCTCCCTGGTAATTTCTCTAGGGTAGATTGGGTCTTCAAGGTTGTTGTCATTGGTTTGTGAGGGGTGAGCCTTGGGGTGACTACTAAGCTTGTATCCAAGATGGGGATAAATTTTGTGAAGGATACTAGGAGGTGGAAGGGTGGATTATCTAAGGTGGCTGCCAACTAGGATTAGGAGGTGAGACATTCATCCATTGACCAGTCCAATTGGGAGTAGTATTTACAAATTGTGAATTAAAAAAGGTAGAATTTGTAAAAGGTGGATTTTGTCCCATACCTGGATAAGATGTTCATTTAACCCATGGATTTCTTTATGAAACATAAAAAACTTGGTTCCCATCTCCTCCTATAGTGTGTAGCTCTACTATTTTTGGTTCACCTATAATGTTAGCTACTTTAGCCTAAACCTTGTGACACCTACAGTCTGTCTTCTTCTTACAATCTAGACAATAGATGGTCAAAGCTTGATCCAAGGCTTCTTGTTTTTTCCTTATGTGTAGGCTATCTATTTGGGTGGCCAATTGACTAATGATATCCTTTTTCATGTCTTATAACAGGTTACTAACTTTAGATTTTGATATACCACTTACAATTGCTAGTGGAAGCTTGCTACCCTAGACTTTATTTATGGCAGATCTAGAATAATTTTTGCTTAGTTATTTGATATCTATAAATGTCATTTGAGA
Organism: Torreya grandis; assembly: GCA_037957365.1. Taxonomy (NCBI): domain Eukaryota; kingdom Viridiplantae; phylum Streptophyta; class Pinopsida; order Cupressales; family Taxaceae; genus Torreya; species Torreya grandis. Next base: position 2,755,588 of record JARHVA010001082.1, read on the forward strand.
GATGTATCCCCCACTCATTAGGTCTAAGGATTATAGACAATATTCTCTAACTCCTTTTAAGAAGATGAGTTTTAGAAGCTCTTCTCCTAATGCACTTTGCTTGAATTTATGTACATTGAATATGAATTGTTTAATGTAGTCTTCTAGGGATTCGTCATCTTCTTGATTCATCTTGAAGATGTCATTTATTCTATAATTTCTTCTTCAACCATACTTCTAAGACTTAGTCATAAAATATTTTTTCATGTCTTCCCAATTGTGGACTAAATACTATCTAGTCCCATGAACTAGTGAAATGTTGAGTCTTTGAGTGTGGTAGGAAAAAGTTTCAATTTCTATGCATCCTGCCTATAGGCATATCATCTATAGAGGATATCAAATTCAAATAAAAATGTGTCTGGGTTTTTTGATAATGTACATCTAAAATTAGATAAGGCTAAGGGTGGGATGTTTTTCTTTTGTGTTACGTCTATTACATTTGGAATAAGAAATTTAAAAATAACTATGTTTGGAGCCCTGTTGTGTTCTAAAAATTCTCCTTCTCCATTCATGATGGATTATCTTGTGATATTAATGCCAAATTTACTCGGGATCATGTCCTTAAATTCTATATCAGTCCCTTAGTCAACATGATAATAAGCATTTATCTGTTGATCTGTAGTCTTTTTATCAGATGAAAAGTTTGAAGACTCTCCTGAGCTTTCTTTGATTTGTTTAAGAAATCCTTACTAGAATGTTGTTCTGATGTTACTCTTTGGAGTGTTTGGTTCATGTAGTTCTTCCCTTTGATTTATATTTATTAACTCAACTAATGCTTCCTTCACTTCTATTTCCTTTTTCAAAGCCAATAGTACTTCTTCTACAAGTTGCCTCTTTTGGTTTGTAGTGTTCCCTTCTTCAAGAGCCCTCTAGCTTATGATATATCTTTCAACATGATTCTTAGTTGCTATAGGTACTTGTGGTTCTTTCTTGATAGAAACTTATGGCTTGTTTGATACAAATCTCCCTTGAGAATCTCTTTCTCTCTGCATAAACATTGAGCCACTCCTTCAGTTGTCCTATCCCTTCTTGTACAGGGTTAGTTTTTTTTTTTCATTTTGTGTTTCAGGGGTTGTTTCAAAATGAGTAGAAATAAAATGTAGAAAATGAAAAAAAATGAAGGAATGCAAAAATCAAAACAATAGGAATTGAAATTTTATCTCTAAAAAGCATTAAATTTATCTAATGAAAGTAGGAAAGTTACTCTATAAATTATTAAAGTTATCTAATTAAAATAGGAAATGAAATCATGAAAATTACTCTAGGAAGTAGTAAAGTTATCAAATAAAAGTAGGAAAGGAAATCAGGAAAGTTACTCTATAAAGTAGAAAATGAAAGTAGTAAAATTAATCTAGGAAGTAGGAAATGAAAGCAGTAAAATTAATCTAGAAACCAAGAATTGAAAACCTCCCCGATAATGGTGCCAAAATGTTGGTCAGACTTATTACCCAGTTAATACTAGATTCTTAAATCTTCTTAACATTAATTGTCAACCTAAGGTACGTAGGCTTTTCAAGGATGTCGGTATTATATATGCATTATTGATTCATAAGCTAACTTACTTATTGGTTGTAGTACAATGAGCTTATACTTATTTCATCATATAGATATACAAGGAAATTATTATAATAGAATGCAAAAATTCTTCACACTTATTAGTCACATATGCATCACACTTCATATAATCAAACTAGTAATGAAATCAATTCACACAACACATTTTAATCTAAGAAGGGTCAGGATCTTCACTGCAACTCCTTTCGAGGGGGCCCTCCTCATTCAAAACTGAGATCCAATCCTTCTTTAAAAGACTTATAAAAGCTTCTTCTAGAATTAGTCTTTTCATTACTCAGATTTGTAGCAATTAAAGATTGCTACAATAGATTATAATATTCCAAAAATCAGAATGCAATTACTTTATACAATTCTATCATCCTTAATATAATTTAAGTTATGCCATTAAATACATAAGGTAGTTTATTAGCTCCAACCAAAAACACTAAATTAGGAAAAGTACAAATACTTTGCAACTAACCCAGTCATCCTTCAAGTGGTTAGTAACTTAAAGTTACTTATTTTTTAGGCTTGACTGGGTAAAGGACAATTTATGTTACTTTATTATTTCGCTTCATTTTCTCTTTTCCATTGTCCTTGTCTTATTCATCTTTTGGTAGCACAACCAAGTTTCACTTCATGTGAGGGATTCGTACAGCTATTATGGAGGATCCTCTTCAATCATTTACTTTGTTTCTAAGACAACTAGATGTGTCCTTAAAAACTAATTACTTATTATCACAACAATGGTTTATTTTATGTAGTGGTTGTGGGCTCATGTAAGTGTAAGCCTGTAGTTGGTATAGGCAACCTGTAGGTGTAAATCTTGTAGTTTGGTAGTTATTATAGGTAACATGTAGGTGAGCCTACAGTTGCTATGGGTTGGAAGCCCCTTTTGCTACGTGCATCTCTATAAGTGATGGGACCAAGCACAATTCTTGCAATCTTATTCTACGCTTAAAATGTTTGTTAAATAAGGTTACACAAGTATAATCTAATAAAATAAAAAGCATCATTAATCAGTAACACAACATGTATATATTAATGCACACATATAATCATTAATTCATTCATTCATTTACATAACTCATGGATAGTTTTAGGGATTCATATAGGTAAAAGATATATCATTGGCTATGGATGAGGCTATAAATAGAACAATTAGTGGCCTCATCATAGACCAACCTTCTTGGCATGGTTTTGACACTAACGAGCTAGATCTCGATGAAGGAAATATTCAAGATAAAATTTTGAGTGAATGTGATAAGGAAAATATATTGAGCACTCAAGAGATATAGCTAAAAGGACCATCACCTTATGAGAAGGAGGAGTGTGGGAACAATTATAAATTTCCACATAGGCATGAGCTTCAAGAAAACTATGATTGTGCCTGAGGAGCATGATGATGAAATGATAAAACACAAAAGTGAGGTAAATTTTGATTGTTCAATGTTTGTATTGACAAGAGGATCCCCCATCAAGTACATAGCTTGATTGAAATATTCCAAGAAGGAGCCATCATAACTTGTGCTCAATTTATAGCACAAATTCAAGCTTCAACAAGAACAAGATCAGTTTGCTCATTTACCCCATGAGGTTCACACATCTAAAATATCAGATAGTAAGGGCAAGTTTATTTTTGTTCTTTTTTCAGGAGAAGCATACTATCAATTTGTTGAAAATATAGTACTTACCTATATTTATTTAGTATCCCTTAATCATGAAAAATATCATGTGTTATTAAGAAAGGGCAGCTACTTTGTACAACTATTTAATGATTTTGTATAGTTTCATTCTAATTGGTTAGTTTAGTATAGGTTAGATTTCATGTTTTTCTCCAAGTGCCTTGGTGCACATATTTTTATTAGGTTAGTTTCTTTTTTTTGGTTCCTTTTGTCTTTATATTTCAAAAGAGATTCCAACCCAACTTAAAGAGGTAACTCTATGCCCAACGAATTAGACTAGCAAATGGACTAGATTCTCAATGCATAGCAGGCATGTTTTTCTATGAGTCACCAAGAATGTTGGCCATATTTGGCCCACATACCAAGTTGTGCCCACTTTCTAAACCACATGATGTAGAGTTCTTGATTGAGCATTCAATTCAAATCATCTGGATAGGCTCTGGATGGTGTGGGTGGAGCAAAGAAGCCATGGAGCTTACAAACCTTCAAAATTTGTAAACATTAACCTTATGACAAACTAGGGATCATGTGGAACTCATCTTCTCCACTCACTCCATCCATATTTTCTCCAAACATTTGGTCTTAGTAGCAGGAGAGGATAAACAATTATTTTAGTATTATTGGTTTTCATGTGTATGGACAAATCAAGGAAACTCAATCATATGGGAAGCCTTTTAGGCCAAAAGATCAAATGGGTTTAATCCTTATGATGTTTAAAGAATATCCTAAAATTTTGGTGGCTTTGTGAGTTTTGAGTTTCAAGTTACAAGTCTGCAAAGTTGGCCAAAATATAAATGACATCCATGCAAGTGTCAACTTTATGCCCAACAAAAAATCCATATGAGTTTAAATTTGATAGTCTATAGAATTTCAAAAATGTTCTCATAGACATCAAATGATGTTCATGCAAACGTTAAGTTTAAGCTCCATGAACTGGCCATTGGGGTTCTAAAATCCTTTGCAAAGATCTAAGAAAAAGTGCATGGCTGATAAGTGTCAAGACCATGGGAGCTTGGATCAAGTTAAATTTTCAATGGATCCTAATGACTAATAAGAAGTAGATCTTGAGGTGATGGGTCCCAAAGATCCATAGTCCATGATTAATTGGGTCTTAGGATCTGATAGTGCATGATGATCGAGGTGTTAAAGGAGTCTAGCCAGGTTATCGATAACTGATGATAAAAGAATGAGCCAATATATTTTTGTAAAGGATAATCAAGTGGGAAGAGCTCAAACTCAAGCCTAACCTGATAAATAAGAGAAATATATCTCTATATAGACTTAGACTAGACTGATTATTGGGCAAAGCACTATATCTATAAGAAAACTAATATCCTTATATTGGTTTTCCTCTATAGTCAATTTGGTTCAAGATTAAAGGCATAGAGCAAGTGTGAAAAGATTATTTCAAGTCATGCCTTGACATGCCACCATTCTAGATAGACATGACGTGTCTATGGTAGTTTAAAGAATTTGAGATCTTTCCCTCATAATGATATCTAGTATAAGATCAAAGGATCAAAGCTTAGGAATTTGGAAAGTAGTTGGAGAATTTAATTTTGACCATATCATAACTTGCCACCTTTGGTAAACTCTTGTCGTCTAATGCAGCTTGCTAAAATTAAAATGATTTATATGTTATCTGAGCAAATAATGAAGATCTCATTCATAATGACTTGTCTTGATTGGACCAAAAGCATGATAGAACATCTTGAAAGCTTACATCTCATTGGTTATCAAGAACAAAAAGCTTCTTAACTTCTCTCTCTCCCTTTTCTACTATAAATGGAGGCCTTGGGGCCAAGAACAAATATCTTTCACTTCTTAGATAGATCACCAGATCTCTCTATGTCCTCTTGATTACCTCTCTTGGTGAGACCAGACTCTGTTAAGAAAGAATTTGTAACCTCTTGAAGTAATAAAAGGTTGTGCTTTGATTTCACTATTCTACATAGTGTGTACTTATCTCACCTAGTTACATGTTCTCATATCTATTGTGTTTAGTTTTTTGCATCTCTTAATTAAAGCCCACGTGTGCATAATATGATTGGTTAGTGTCTTACTTTGGACCTTTCCTTCATTTCCCTCAGCCTAGGCCATTTAGTGAACATCTACATAGACGTGTGATAGATAATTATTTTCTGAACCCAACATCTACTATTTCATTAGTGTTCTTTAGGTCAAGTAGGGAGGATTGACTTGTAAAATTGGTGCATCATCTATTATATTTATTATGAGACCTCATCCCCTTATAACCCTTTTCCTCATGAATCACTAGGCTTAGTTTTAGTTTAGGTGAGCATCAAAGTGGAACTGGCCTACTCCAGGGGTTAAGTCCCATGACAGAATACCCAAAGCCTGGGGTTATTCCCATTTTATAGCTCAACTAGGGGAATCCCAAAGAACTTATCCAAAGGGTACAAGTTGAAGCTTTAATAGGTTGAAATGCAACCTCCCATAATATAAACTATAACTTTGTTGTAGTCATGTGAAAATACGTGGTAAGTTTGTTGGTTGTTGGAATCATTCTGGCCTTAGTTCCTCTCATTCAGTTGATGTTGTTGTTGTTGATATTGTTATTGTTGTCATAGTGGTTGTTGATACTATTATCATTATTGTCCTGGTCTATGTTATTTTTGTTGTTGATTATTATTTTTATGTGGTAGAAAAGGGTTTTGTAGATACCCAGGCTCTAATTGGACATAGATGTTGTATTATCCAATGTAATCTCCCCATTTTCCAACATATTTTATATGAGGTGCTTCAACTGCACACAATGACATATATTATGTCCATGAACATGATGGTATTCATAGAACTCATGATCTCTATACCAATTTTGAAATGAAATACACTTAGCATAATGCTTTAGAATTGGCCAACTAATTATATTAGTCATGGCTATCTTATGAAACATTACTTCAATAGGTTCACCAAGGTCATTGAAGACTCGAGGAGTGGGTCTTCTTCTTATGGGAGGGGTTTGCAAAGGTGGTAGTTGTTGCATTTGTGAAGTTGGTCTTGGTTGTTGCAAAGGCTATGCTTGTTGAATATGTTATGAATAAGGAGTAGGCTATATTTGAGGTGTAGGTTGATCATCCAGTGTTTGCACCATTTGGATATGGTGTGACTCAGTAAATCTATTTCCAAAAACATTCTTAATATGATTATATTTCTTGGATGTATCATAGTTATTGGATTGGGCTAGATTTGATGCTTGTGTTTGGACTTGGTTAGGGCTCAGACTTGGGCCTGTACCTTGGTTTTGGTTATGATTTTGGTTTGATGAGGTTAAATTGATAATCCCTTTATTAATAAGGTTTTTTTCAATCTTTAAACCTTTGTCAATGATCTATTTGAAGGTATGTGCACATTGAAGCTTCAAATGATAAGATATCTTGCTATGAATTTTTTTAGTAAACACACTAGCTAATTATTTGTCTGATAAGCTATGGGTGAAGTGACTAATAAGAGATCTCCATCTCTGTAGATAGCTTGCAAAGTTCTCACTAGATTTCTACTTGGCCTAAGTCAAATCTACTAATGAAATCTCATGCTCAATATTATAGGAGAAATGTTACACAAATTTATTCGAGAGGTAATCAAAATCAGATATAGAATTATTTATAAATTTGAGGAGCCACTCCAAAGCATGTCATGCTAGAATTTGAGGAGATAAAAAGAGTAGGTAAATGTCACTATAAGCCACTATTTGGCAAGCAACAAAGAACTCTGTTAAATGTGCTTTAGGGTATCCTTTATCCTTGTATTTATCAAATTTTGGTGGTTCATAACATAGAATAAATGGTATATGAAGATACTCCATGTTGAATGGGTATGAACACATGTCATCTAACTTGAATTTCTTGGTTTGCTTTTATGCTTGAATGACGGCAATCACATCATTCATTTGTTGCACTTCTTTGCCTAAGAAACTAAATGGTACATTTGACTGAGGTGGTGGTTGGGTGGTTAAAGGTGGATTACCTTGACCAAGGTATAATAGAGGTATGGTTTGCTGTATAATGTTGGTTTGATGGGCGAATCAACTAGGAACACGCATCCATAGATTAGGATGCAGTTATTGAAATTACACACATTGTTGTGCTATATTCTAGTTTAAATTTGGTATATAGACTTGGTTTTGAGGGAATTGTGGATGTGATGGAAGTATATGGATTTAGGTAAAATATTATGCGTGTTGAGGTTGAGTAAGGACTTGTTGTCAACTAGTTAAACGTGGTTGAATAAAGGGAACTTATTATCGACCAAGGCCCTATCTTTAGATCTATGGTACATGCTGAGTAAAAGGTAATTGTTGCCTAATTGGTAATTTTTGGATAGTGGTACCTCTTTGTTGCATAAACACTAGTTCTAAACTTATGCTTCTTGTGTGTTCAACATTTGTATTTTACCAATAGACATACATTATTGATTTGACAATGTTAGAGCTTGTAAAGGTATATTGGTCTACAACTATAGAGGTAAGTTCATCACTACCTGTCAAGATGGAATATTTGTTTCCCCCTATTGAGGTGGCATAGTGTTCTACCTTTTGTGTGGTGGTAGATTAGATTATGCACGATATTTTGGAATGATAGTCTCCACCTATTAAGGTAGGGTATCATTCATCACTTCTTATTGAGGTAAAGCACTACTTAATCTATGTGGTTTCATGCTTGACAAAGTAAATGGTTGAGGATTAAAAGTAACCTATTATGGTTAGGAAGTAAGAGCACTTACCCCTTACTGTTGTGAACCACTTATGGTTTTGGCTAAAGGCACTTATTGTTGTAGACTATTTGTTGGTGCATTTAAACCACTTTTGTCTAGATGGGAAGACACTTTCATGTTATCCACCATTTTTGGCACATTATTCTGCATAGAAGCCATAGTCACATCTTCAATAGATGGGGCATTGTATATGTCACTGACTGAAGTGCTTTGTGCAAATGGTTTTATACCCAAATTATCTTGACCTGTCAACTCAATTAGTGTTTCACATGGCCATGGCCTTAAAATTATGTGCTAGATTCAAATAGGTTTGATATGCTTATTACATTTGTATAAAGTGGTCCTACATAAGGCCCTTTCCTTTTATGAGCATATTTGGGTCTTGTTATGACATCATCACAAATGCTTGAGGATAGATAGTAGAGGCATGTTCAATGGTTTGGGTATAAGGCATGTTTAGAGGCACTTTAACTAGACTAGGTAAATTTTCATGGGGGAAGTCTACTAGAAACTTGGCCCCTACATCTGTAGATCTAACTAAAACCTTGTCCTTATTTTCAAGCAAGTGACAATCAAACAAATAAGGATCATATGTCATCAACATAGTAACATAATACAATTGTTTTTAAACTTATTCTACAACTGATGGTACATTAGTGAGATATTGCATGGTTTACTCTTGGTCTTGTTCTAAATAGGGAGGTGTGTTAACTAAGTAGTGGGCTAACAGATCTAGACTTTGTTCTCTAGATTGAATAGTGTAAGGAGGATAAGGATCCATCTCACAAAATACATCATCACCATAGGGGTCTTGAATAAAATTATCCATCGTGACCACATTATTATAACCTAGATTGTACATAGTTCCATTATGAGTGTAATGAGACATATCCAAATCAATGACTAACATTTAATGAATAAGGTCTAGAGTTCTATAAAATCTTAAAACAAGGTCTAAAAGATAAATGGCTTGAACTTGTTAAAACTTGGTCTAATAACTCAGTCTAGGAATGGAGTTGTTTCTCCAAAATAGATAATGATAAACTCAGTTTAAAATGGTCTAATGTTAAATGTCTCGTGCAAATGGTCAAGTGAATGGGTAAAACTAAATGCCAAAATCTATAAAAAGGTGTTTCAAACAACTCTAATCTAGGTCTAAAAAAGTTTTTTAGGTCTTTCAAAATAAGGTACAAATCTATTCTCAAAACAACTAGGTCCAAAATGGAAGGTAAAATGCTAGGTCTTTTGGAAACACAACACAAAATCTAGACTTGGCATAATACTAGGTCTAAAGCAAAAGGGAATTGCTAAGTATTTTGGAAACTCAACACAAAAGATAGAATTTTAAACAAAATAAGTCTAAGATAAATTGGAATTTCTAGGTCTTTTGGAAACATGACACAAAATCTAGACTTTGAAATAACACTAGGTCTAAAACAAACAGGATTTTCTGTCTTTTGGGAACATGACACAAAAGCTAGACTTTGAAATAACACTAGGTCTAACAGGAAAAATAATTAATCTAACATATTTAAAACACTTTAACTCAAATTAGGCATTTGGATTTAAACATAAACTTGACCTTTGGAAAAAGACATTGGGCTTTAGGCACACAGAAGATAGACCACTTCCCAAATTTAGGCATAAATATCGCTAAAGTAAGCAAGGAATTAGTCTAAGTTGCACAATCTAAAAAAAAGAGGTAAATGTCTAAGTCAAAATTACAAGAGGCATAGGCATAAACCAATCAAATTTTGAATATGAACTTACCAATACTAATTCTAAACTTGATTTAGAAGGTTTTGTTCTTAAATGGACAACAAGCTAGACCAAAATGGATGGCACAACAATACTAGTCATAGACCAAAAATGCACACATGGTTTTGAAATTATGATTAGATACAAGGAAAAAAGTATTTGAAATAATGTGAGTAGTGTAACAATGTTATCTTTCTCTAAAATTATGACAATGGTTTGTTTCAAAAACTCTAAGTCACAAGACTTGGAATGAAATGAGCAACATAACAACACCCATTTCAAATATTGACACACACACACACACAAAAGTTTTAACAAATGCCTAAGGCAAATCATGGAATAAAATGGATGACATAACACATAGTTAAACAAAATAATGAAGTGCAAACATGAATTGTTTTGAGCTTGGTTTAAACAAATAAATAGTTTTGACTTAAGACAATGCAAGTAAAAATGAAAACCAACAAAAACACCTAAGTATATCATCCTAATCCTAAAAACTGACAAGGTGGATTTATACTATCACATTCCATCTATATACTTGTTCTTGAGAGGAAATAATGTTGTTAATCCAAAAATTTAAATAAATATAAAAAGTAGGGGTTTTTGGCCCCCTCTTCTCTCAAGAGTTCATACGATGACATAGAACTTCAGGCTACTTGCCCTACATTGATAGTATATCTACGATAAGTGGGGTTATCTAAAAAGTATAAATTTTCATATGTTATAAATGGTCCCATATGTGTGGTTAACACTAGGTCACACCATGTTTTTGGATACATGTTAACTGGTTTGTTGTGAAAAGGTCTTGTCCTTTTCATAACCACTACATCCGTCAATTACTCAGTGTAGTACGATGTCCAAGTTAAACCTATATTTTGAGGCACTCTCTTACTAACAGAGATTATTTAACCACTCAAACAAGTGTTTAAGTAAGTTGAACTCAAGTTATATACCCATACCATGGAGTGGGGTTGAAATGATGTTGAGAGACAAATTCCTGCATCAACTCTTCCCTAGAGAAGGTGATGAAATCCCACCCACAAGCCAAGATGCATGAATTTCAAAAAAAATAGGACTTTAGGGTCATTTTGGGATCACCCAAATCACTCAAATTTTGGGGAGTGCCTTATCAACTTTCCTTTTACACTTTGGATATAGTGATAAAAGGCAATAAATGCATCAGTTTTGATCATCCAAGTTTCTTAAAGTAGATGGGGGAGTGTATACATGCTACACTTAGCTTGAAAAAAAAAACACAATAACAATCACAAAAATAAAATCTCTTATGAGCACTTAACTAGAGTGCAAGATCATTTTAGAGCACCAAGAAAAAATTGATATGAAGTTTAACCCCTTGGCATTGTTTGAGAACTAAGTAAATGAGTTTTAAACACCAAATGTAAATGTGAATTTGAATCTTAAAGTGTTAAAAAATGGCTTTCCTTGGTATTTGGGTCCTATAAAAAGTGTTAGGGGGTCCTTGTACTTATAAGCTAAAAGTAAATGACAAAATGACAATTGAAACTTAGCTCTCAGGTTTCTTATGTTTTTCACATAGTGCAATACCATGGATACACAGCCAATACCACAACTTTCCTACAAAACCAAAAGTGGTTAGTACAAAATTTTAACTTCCTACAAAATAAAGTGTTAGTACAAAACCATAACTATGCAATTCAAAATCACTAATTACAGGGTTAATATCATAGATTTCAAAGGCAAGCCCATAATTATCAAGATAATATTATGACTGTCTAAGCAATATCATAACTGTTAAGGCAATATCATATATTTTATGATAAAACCATAACTATAAAGGCAATAACACAATTATCAAAGTTAGTATCTTAATTTATAAGACAAAACCACCAATGCTAAATTAAAAAATGCAAGTGCAATATCACTATTCTATAGTGCAATATCGCTACTTCACAGTGCAAAAATGCAACTCCACAGAGTAAAAATGTGACTAAATAGAGTAAAAGTGCAACTTCTTATGCAATGTCTATGAGCTTCATTTTTTCATTTTTTTGGTCAACAAGTTAAGATTTTTACATGAAAAATGTTATAAATAGGTCTTAAAATGCCATGGAAATAACTTTTTGGGGTGCGGGTCCCACTAGGTGTACCATCATGTGAACAAATAATCCATAAAGGGGAGATTAGTATAGTTTTAGTCAATAAAATCCAATCAAAACAAACACACTAAACACTAACACCTCTAGCCTAGACACTAGGGAGAACATATATAACAAGCATACAATGAAACACAACTAGAAAATAAAATAAATCATCCTTTTACCTTCCTTGTAGCTCCAAAATGGATTTTTGAATTGGCTTGCTTGGTTATGTACTCAATAAATATTTTTCAATGAAGCTCCATTGTTCCACCTTTCCTTAGCACCTTGGTGATGTTAATTAGCTTAGCTTGGTTTGGCTTATGAAATTGGCATGGTAACACTATTATGAAGCTTTTTGGATTTATTTTTTCATAATAACATTGCACTAAAAAATCTTAAATATCAATAGGTGAGGCCTTATGTTTATAGTATCCAGAGTTAACTCTTACCCAAGTTGAATTAGGTTAGAATTTAAGCATGGAATGAGTTCAAACTAACCTTAGTGAGTTAAACTTAACTTTAGTTGAGTTAAAGAGGGTACATGTAATTATGATTTTCAATAAAATAAGCATGGCTCAAAAATTATATATTTGTTAAATATTTTGTGAGAGCTTGACAATTCATAAAGGTAATGATGAAAAAGCTTGATATTTTGAATTTTTTAATTTCCATTTTTAGATATTTATTAATTGCAAATGGATTATTTAGCTAATTATTTAATCTAGTTTAATTAGTTTATTATTTTTTATTATCATTTTAGCTCTTTTTAGAATTATTTAAGTGTCTCGCTTAATGGGTCCATAGGCCAAACTGCCAATTGTTAGGTTTTCAAAGTGACTGGGGATGAATCTGTGAGAGGTTATTGTTGCATATGGTAGAATACCCCAAATAGGGATGCCTCAACATGATTTTGAGAATTAATGAATGATGTACAAATTAAATTAGGATGTTTAGTGATTCTTAGGCTTAATTTGCATTATTTGGTATAAATTAGTTTGAAGTTTGAATAGAAGCCAGTTGTGGCTAGAATGGGGTGTCTACACTAGGTACTACTAAGAATCTAGTGGCCACATGTGCTGGTGCAACCTATATTGGAAGTAAAATCTCCTTAATGGAGCTCTAAACATGGCCACTAAAACCATGAATAATTGTATTTATAAGAGATATATACTACTATGAATACCCTAAATGTTGTATAAGTGTGATAATGCACATTTTAATACTTAACCCATTATCAACCATAACACTTTAAATAAGATGATGATCTATGTAGGCTGATACAAAGAGTGCATATAAATATGAATCATCATCACAATATCCTACTCTAAGAGAGTGATGAGTGATCTAGCTAGTACTATTATATGATAAACACCATTAATATTATGTAGCGGGTGTGCATCCTTTGTAGTAGTGTGATATGATGCTAGTGGTGGATGTTCTTGATATGTTTATTGAACACCTAAAGTGTCCCTTGCCTCATTTTTTGTATGATTTATAAATGGATATGAGAATATTTTCAATGTTTTATCTTCTATTTGTTGAACTTTGGGTGCGTCTCTGGGTGTGTCCACCTCAATTATGTTAGCCTTTATCAAATATCGTATCTTATGATTCAATTTGATGCATTAATTTTTTGTATGGCCTGGTGCCCTATGATATTCACATAATGCATTAGAAGCATATCTTTTTGGATGATGTTGTGTCATATCAACCTCTTTGATGGGAGGGAGAGATATGACATTGTATTCTAAGAGCTATTGTAAAATAGGTGTTGGTGATTCTGGAAGGTTGGTGAAAACTCTCCATGGAAGAACTGATAAAACCATTCAAGGAAATGAATTTGAATTTGTGTTAACTATGGCCTTTGGCTCACTCTTATTTTTAGTGGCCCTTACCTTATACGGAGGCGTACTATAACTCTTAATAGTTGATTCTGATCCACTTGTATATTTTATTTTGCCCATAGAGAGAAGTTTGACTTCTCTTTCTTTCACTGTGTGGCATAAATTTGTGAAGTTTGGAAACTTCTTGTATAATATATCTTCATGTAATGTTGGTAGTAGGCTCTTTTTGAATATGTCTTATATCTCTCTATCTTCCATGGGGCTATTCAACTTTTCCAATATAGTCTTTTATCGCAAGGCATATTCTACAATAGGTTCATTGGATTTTTCCTTTAGTTGTGTTTTGAGAATATGAGATCTTATCACTGATGTCTATTGAGAAGTGTGATAAAACATATTTTCCAATGGATTTTATGTGGTTATAGATTGAATTGGTAGATCATAGAACCATTCTAAGGCATAATCCTTTAGACTGCATGGAAATAACTTAGTGAGAAGCCAATCATTTGACACATAGTCCAAACATGATGCATGGAAAGATTAGATATGGTGTTCTAAGTTACCCTTACCATCACATAATATATTCTTAAGTGCCACAAATCCATATGGAAAATGAGTTATCGCTATGTGATGTACGAAAGGTGTATGTAAAAGAAGATGGAAAATCTAAGGCATATGATGTCCTAGTAGCTCCTTTCTCAAGATGTAACACCTTAGCCTATAGATAATGAACCTCATGAATAAGGTATTTTACATCTAGAGAAGAGGAACTATCCATAGGAGGTGTAGCTTCCATTGAAGGTTGTCAAGTTAAAACTGGTTGTTGTACAAGTTGATTTGCCCCCAAAGTAGGTGTAATAATGTTGTTATCTTGGGGAGTAGAATATTGACCATTATTTGATTTGTTATTTATTTCCATTATGGATTGTAAAATATATACATGATTATGGGGTTGTTGCCAAAGTCTATCTCTGAATCTCTATAGAATCTCATCTTATTGACTATAATATTTTCATTGTTAAGTGGGGGAAGAGTGTCATGATTCCCATCTTGTCTATCATCTTGATCTTGATTGTATTTCTCATCTTCAAATACATTATAATTTAAGCCACATAATTAAGGTGTGAAGGATAAATGATGGGAGTTATAACTAGTCCCTTGTCTATGGTATAAACTTGAACTAAAGAAATCTAAGTATGTTCAATACGATTGCCTCTAAGTCTAGCACTTCTTATTAAAGGAAGAGATATATATTTTTAGATGGAATATAGTAGACAAAGTGAAATAGGTATGTTAAAATAGAATGTATTAAATATGAAAAGCTTAACACAACCAATGAAAATAGGAAAAAGAAGGATACAAACCCTAGTAGCATCTAGGGTTAGGGTTTGAATAGTATTCAAAGTAAGTCAGGTTCACCAAATGTTTTAACCTTTTAGGAATTAGAGAAATTAAATCTTATGTTGTTAAAGGGTTTGAGTATAGTAAATCATGGTATAAATATTCAATAAATATATCCATTGATCTATTATAGAATTGAATTAATTTAACCTTTCTAAACATAGCAATAAATAATGTAAATGAGAACTTAGTTAGAAAATGATTGAGATGGATGCTCTAGAGGTTGAAAACTGAGGCAGAGGTTAGTCTAAGTATCACAAATAAGAACCAAGTGTCAAAACCCCTCTTGGATAATATCACCCTAATTTGGTAGTAGTGCATTATGGTGCTAGTGTCCCTATCTTGGCATTAATGTCCTCTGTGCAAAACTATTTTGAGCTTCTAGTTACACTTGTGTTTGGGTCTATCAAACATGTTCTTGCATGCATAAGTTTTGGATCTCTTTATATGACCTATTTTGACTAATATTATGTGCAAACCCTAATCTTCCATATTTCTAAGGCATCCAGTTGATACAATAAGTAAAGTGTGTTTGTTAGTGGGGTATGTTGGACATCCTCAACACCCCCACTGTGATGAGAGTTACCTATATACCAATACTCCAAAGAGGGATCAATCCTGATGTAATTATCTCCACCTAAGTGTTGATTTAAGTGCAAGTGAATCTAGTATGATTGTAGACTTGAGTGCTTTGAATGTGCTTAAGAATAAAAATCTAAGTAATCTAAGCTTAGGAATGTTATAGATAGTAGTTTGTAGAAGTAGGGAAGAATAGGGATTGGTAACCTTGATTATGCAAACTTATTATGAATTTATATATATGTAATTTGCATCTCCTTTCCATCTAGTGGTTAGAGGGCTAAAAGTCATGTATATATTTTTATGGTGCTTGTGTGGGTGATAAAAGAGGTCTAGGATGACCCTAGGTAGTCTAAGATTTAAAAATATATCTATTTGTGGAAAAAGGAGGGAAATAACAATAACGCCAAAATTGGGAGACTAGCACTATGTGGTGTTATTGTCTCTATTATGATGCTAGTGTCTGAGTGGCATAATCTAATGTAAAAAAGGCTAGGATGTAATAATGAAGGTCTAGGACTATTTTAGGGATGTTTAAGAATGCTTGTGACCCACACAAAGGATGGATAAGTGTGAAAATAGGCCCTAAGATAGGTTTATGGCTGATCTAGGGATAGGTGGTCTCAAGCATTACTCTTAAAACTCAAGTGTCATTTTTAGGTGATTACTATATCATCAAAACCCAAGTCTCATCTGTGCATTATTTATATTTGTATCACCTATCGGACATACCCTCAGAATCTAGAACCTATCTAGACAAATTTCAACCTCTACCATCTTCATAAGCACACCTTGAAACCTATAGTTGTTCAAACACTCTTTAAATTTTGCCATTTGCTTGAACAAAGTCAAATTTCCCATCATCTTCACAAGGTCAAATCAGGTTCTAATTTCTTTGATATTCAAGTTATCTTCATTAGATGCTAAAATTCAAGACCCCAATCAAAGATATTTCTAAGAAAATCACCCCGAAGAAGACTCCTCCCGAAAAGGGTCTACAATCAAAAGAAGACACAAATATGAAGTATCAATTTCAAGGGGTTGTCCCAACTTCATACCTAGATTTAAACATTGAGGAAATGATGGATAATGTTCTACGTCACATCAACATGGAATAATTATGGAATAGAATCAATGGGTTTAATAAGACATATTATGATCAAAACATCCATGACAATGGATTATCTTAAGTATTTACCTTCACAATTTAAGTATAGTGTCTAGAACTAGTACTAACAATGGCTAAGCATTATGATGCAAAAAAGAGAGAAGTCAAGAATTAAAAAGGTGAATATATCTTGTGCTTAGATCTAGAGCATATTTATCACTTGCTTCAGTTACTTGACATGGAATTGTTTATTAATTTGACTCCAACATCTTCTCAAAAAAATTGGGATTCTAATACTAGTTCCTATTCTAAATGGGTCAACAAACAATGCTTGGCACAACTAAAGCATACATCAATAAGACTTCCTAAGAATATTTCTAGGTTTGAATTTGTGAATGAAGTCAATGGTATGATCACACTCTTGCATAGAGTATCAGGAAGCCCAATTGCAAGAAATTTTCAAATACGGATGATATATACATATTGATCATTCATCAAAATAAGCAATACATCAATTAGGGACAATTGATTAGTGATTTTATTCACAAGCAGCTAATAGGGACAATTGATTAGTGATTTTAGTGATTCTAAATTCCATATGACCTCTTATCTCATCTATGTTATTAAGAGAATATTCTATAGTGGTTTAAATAAAGTAGGTGACATGCAAATTGTAAAAATATATGATTTATATACACAACTCACATTGAAGGAAAGTGTAGGTCATTTTCACATAATGAATGATATATTTTTACAATATGTGATTCAAATTTTTGAACCAAAACCATACAACTTGATGATATCAATACAAGCTTCTACAAAGAATTCTAAATGGGGACTCTGGTTCATACAGTTCCCAACTTTCACTTATCTAAGAATTTATGGCTATGATATTGCTCCATACATGTTTCCAAGGTATGTAGATAATAAATGAGCCTTAATGGAACTAGTAAGGTAGTTGAATGAGACACACAAGCTCTTGTCTAATAAGCACAAGTTTGGAATAAAGGTTCCCACTTTTATTGGTCGGTACACTTGTGCCTCTTTCTCTACATCAAAATTAATTGATGAAGAAATAACTTAAGTCTTTATTAGATCATTCAAAATTAGGCCTTCTTTTGATGCCAAAGGCATAATTCAATATATTTTTGGTTCTTCATATCAACATTTACACTAGTTTTAAGACTTTTGGATGGATTGTGATGATGAAAAATATGTGAAAATTCATGATTACTCATGATTCCCTTTGGAATAGTCATTGTCTTTGATATATTATAAATCAATAAGAATATAGTAGATGATGAAGATGCATTAGATCCCATCTATGAGGAAGAAGGAATTGAATCTTTCAAGAATAGATTGGCACAACAAAAAATCTACTTCACTCATGTCCAAAACCCAAGTTGTGCTAAATAAAACTCTCAAAATGTTGAAAAGTAAAGGAATCAATGTTGATAAAGCAGGATTTCCTCCTCCCATGAAGAAAACTAAGTTGGGAAGTGTTCATCAACAACATCAAGTAGAAATAGGAACATATTCTATATTAGGAACTACCAAAAATTCAAAATAAATTGAAGCAAAAATAGAATTAAAAAGTTTATCTTCCTTATTTTGTGGGTAGTGAATGCTTTGTTTTACTTAAATTTGTTTAATCATTTAGTAATAATGATGAATGTTCTGTACATATTAATCTGTGTTTCTAGGATAACTACATAATCCTTAATCAAATAAAGACTTTACTTATTCTAAAACTATGACAACATTCTACTCATATTTTTACTTTGCATTTAAACCATAGATTAACATACTCTAATGGGTTTTTTAGGAACTTCTGTAAATTAAAAATGGAGTGTCTAGGATAAATATCCTAAAAATGTTGTTTCACTCCAATCACTTCATTGTTGTGATTAACCTATAAAATGGGAGAATCAACTAAATATGTGCACTCAATTTATGTGCACATAAAGTTTGTTACTCCAACATAACAAACTCCCTAATTATGTTTAACTCTCATGAAGTGTGAACAAATACATAATCTATACTAGTAAATTAAACACCTAGACTAATGTGAACACTCCAACAAAGAGGAACTAGGTGAAATAGAATTTAGAATTGCATTCACTTGATTTACCACATAGACATGTTAGTGGGAGAACTATGTGCATTTTGAGCCCTATTTAAAGTAGTGGAAATGTAGGCAATGCTTAGTTATTTAAGAGGGAGTGGTCAATTTCAATCCAACCCAACCCTTCTAACCCCCTTTTCAAGCCATTTTAGTCTCATTAATGCAAGCTAAGGTTTTAGAGAAAAGATAAGGAAAATAAAATTATTCACATATGGTTGTGTTGTACCATTTTTTGAAAAAGGTCAAAAAATATAAAATAATAAGTCTTTTGACCAAATATGGTCAAAAAAATAAAAAGGAGTTAAAATTGGTCAAAGTTTTTCTTATTTTTCCAAGTCAAGAAAGTTTTAGATTAAGGTAAAAACAGGTTTTGAAGGGACCCTGGAACCCTTTAACAAGATTAAGAAAGATAGAGCAATTGCAAGCACCAGGATAAGCGATCCTAAAACCTACTAAAAAGTAGCAAAAACATTAGGTAATACAAGGACAACATCAATATCCATTTTATATTCAGCCCCCTAATAATCCAAATAAAGAATTAATATCTATTTTTTAGGGGTAAAATCCAGAATAGTTGCCTGCCTGCCATCAGCAATATTCTGCATACTTTCTAGCTCTCTGTTTTTCTTAGTGGATCTTCTTCTAGGTCTATTTGGAGAGCCAATATCCAGTTTCACCTTAAAATGTTGTTCATCTCCTTTTCCAGATTTATCCAGAGTATAATCAAGATGTTTCGCCTTCGTTTGCTGGTCATTTTTTATGCTTCTAGTTTCTACCCCCTTAGTAATGGTCTTTTTTTCAGCCCTTTTTATTTGGTTTAGAATATGCTTTAAGTTTTCTCCAATTTTATTTACAGGAAGCTCATTTTAAGGGAGATCATTCTTAGCCTGAATCTCCCTAGATTGAGAAAAAAGAGAATCTCCCTCCTTTAATTTATTTCCAACTTCAGCCAAGAATTTTCCTTCCTCTAGCTCAGTTTTGTCATCTACATCTCTCCATCGGTCTTCTATCTTTTGATAGACAACGATTTGTTTTGATAAATCTATCAAATCATCTATTCTTTATACAGGTATTGTGGTATCTGATTGCATCCCATGTCCTTCTTTCTCAGAATTTTCTTTCTCAACAAGCTCTTTATCCGCCTCAGTATGTGGAGCTTTGGGATCTTCAATAGAAAGCTCTTTATCCACCTCAGCGTGTAGAGCTTTAGAATATTCATTATTCTTTTGTTCTTGTCGATTATCTTTTTGGGGTTTCCATACTTTCTTTTGTTGGACCTTGATCTTTCTCTCATACAAAACACTACTAGGATAATTTTTACTTTTGTAAGGGCAATTTTTGACCCAATGCCCCTGTTTCTTACAAGCATAGCAAGAGTTGGGCAAATCTTCAAAAAAAATCCCTTGAATTTTTTTGCCATGCTTAGAAATTAGATCCACTTTTTCTGGGAGATGATTCAGATCTGCCACTTTAACATAAAGTCTGGCACTTTAAAGTTTGGATCTGGTCACCGTTGCATTATCCAATGCTACAAGTTCACCAAAAGAACTGGTAATACCTTTAAAAATGTCCTCATGCCAAAACTCTAAGGGGAGGCCAGGAAGTCTAACCCAAATGGGAGTGGTTAAGAAAAAAGAATCTGAAAGATCCATGTTAGGCTCCCATTTTTTAATAGTGAGAGAACATTTACCAAAAGACCACAGTCCTCCACACATAACCATATTCATGTCCTCCTTACAGTTGAAGTTAAACAAGAAGAAACCATTCAACATTGGTGCCACTTCTACCTCTCCTTGAATAACCCATTTCCTTTTAACCATTTTTGTGAGAGATTCTAGATCTGGTCTTGCCCCTAAAAATTTACCCACTAGGGTGAATTCCATAGAAGACACAAAAAAATCGATTAAAGGATCTGGAATAAAAACTTAAAACTCACCTTTCTCCCAACAAGATTTAGTAATCACTGGTGGGAAAAGAGATTTTCCATTGGGTTTCTTGCTAAATAGAGATGACCACTTCTTTTGTTCTGAATACTCTGCCTTCAGCACTTCTGAGGATTTTTTCTTATTAAAATGCACATTATCTTTCTCTTTTTCAGGCTCCTGCCCCAACACAGTGGGAGGAGAATCCAATTGGGAGACACTGATCCCACAAAAAGGATCAGATCCACTCGAAGGTTTTCCATTATTTACATCAACCAAAAATTTTGACCCAAAATTTTTTCCTACACCTCTTACTGTCCCTCCAAGGTCTATACCTCCTGCATGGTTCTCCACAACCAGTTTTCCACTTGCCTTCAAACCTGCGCTTTCCACATCTGAAAGGGCACCTTCTATCTACCGCCCAGCAAATTCAAATTTTAGGTGCGCTTCCAGTGTGCCCAGCGCGTCCCTTCTATACATCAGAGCATTGTATTATAGGTATTGTCAGGAAAGTTATTAAAAGGAAATAAGACAAATTTTCTTAAGTCTTTTGCCTTGTCAAAATTTCATCAACTGCCAAATACAAGGCATATTTCTATGTATTTTTTAGCAAACCCCCAAGACCTGACATGTGCTCAAACATATGTTATAAACCAATGTATACTCGATATGAGACTTCAAAAAGTGGAAAAGGTCTAGAACTGAGAGGAACAACCAAGGTTTAAGTTTTCTAATTGTACAAGACTAAGGTGTTATATAATCTGTAAAACATTGTCAACATTTTCCCTCTTTAATCTAGTATTTAAATTTCTAGTTTAAAGGAAAGGATTTCCTCTTTATCAACATTGATTTCTTTACTTTTCAACCATTTGAGAGTTTTATTTAGCACAACTTGGGTTTGGAAATGAGTGAAGTAGATTTTGTTTTGTGACAATATATTCTTGAAAGATTCAATTCCTTCTTCCTCATAGATGAGATCTAATGCATCTTCATCATCTACTATATTCTTATTGATTTCTACTATATCAAAGACAATGACCTGTTCTAAAAGAAAGGATTGTGTAACTAAGTGTGTATAACACACCTTGCCTTTGCTTAAGTCCAACTTGAGTGATTTATTGGTGACTGACTTACAACCAACAACATATTATAGTTTATAATTAGTACATGTAATCTATAATTGAAAGTATTTGAAAAGATTGAAATTAAAAAAGTAAGGTTTAGGAGTACACCTGTGTATCGATGTAACTTTCTTGCCTATTATCAAGTTGATTTAAAAGATGTATCATTATAATGCTCTAAAACTGAGATTAAGATATATATATATATAATCCAAAGAGATAGGCAGAGAGATAGATATTGTAAATCACATACCTGTAACCTTGGAGAAAATGAGAGTTGTTACTTGACAGTTGAGATTAGCTCAATCATGCGATCCGATCATACTTATAGCTTAGTGAGCATGAGTGAACAAAGTCAACTCATATTATCAGATTGGTAAGGTTGGATGATATAATCAAGTCCAACCTAAAAACTTGGGAAGATTGAGTGATTTAATCACCTCAACCATACTAAAATTGAACCAACTACTATAGTAGATTGGCTTGATATGGTCCATCAAAGTACATCTTAGTGGGTGATGGTAGTACCTGAGAGTGTTTTGAAATCTAAAAATAATTTGGATTTTTTGATATTAGGTGCACATTGCATAACATATGCATCTTTAAATATGTCTCATGTTGAAACTGTGTATAATAATGGTATCAATATATATAATTCTACCACAACTGTGAATCTATATTATATAACTATGTGTTTTGGCCAATTCAAAAATTATGTGTGGAGAACATGATTCTAAAACATACCCCACTATATGTATAAATATTAAACTAAAATATGTACCAATGTGAAGGACATGTTTCCAAAACATCCCCCCATTGTAATCTAAAGATGTCAAATATTGAATAAGTGTGGAAAACATGATTTCAAAGCATGCCCCCACTGAATCTAAAACTATGAATGTGTGGAAGCCATGCCTATATGACATGCCTCTATTGAATCTAAAAACTGATATAAGTACCAAATATTGAATGAGTTTGGAGGACATGCTTCCAAAGCATGCCCCCATTGAATCTGAAACTGTGAATATGTGGAAGCCATTCATATATAACATGTCCCCATTGAATCTAAAAATTATGCCAAATGTGAAGAACATGCCTCAATGACATGACCCCACTAATATTCCCCCTCTTGAGGTTAATAAAAAATATAAATTGTTATTTACCTCACCTCAAAAGGATAAGACAACTATAAAATTTGTAAATATAACCATCTAATATATAGAAGGACATGTTTAGGTAAATGCAGCATTGACACATATAGAATAATGTGATCACATGAAGACCTAAGATGCATGATTAAGATCATGGAAATGTCTAAATAATAATAGTAAAATCACAACAAGAAATCAAGCACACACAAGAGAACTCAAAATCAAGTCAAAAGGCAAATGCTGAAAGAGACTGTAAACAAAAGGCATGTTCAAATGCCACACAATCAAAGGGACATGACTTAGTCAAATGTCTACAAAAGTAAGGATGACATATTCAAATGTATATACAACAAATAATTACATATTTAAATGTCCATACAACAAATAATGACATATTAAAATGTCAAAGAAAGCACACATAGGCACAAGGGCCATAAATAGAGCATATTCAAGTGCCCAAACAATCAAGGCAAGACACTCAAGGAAGTGCATAAATGAAAACATAAGAAACCATCATAAACATATCATAGTAATTGATGGACCAAATGTGTGTAGCAAAAAATGTCATGTGCATCGTGTGAACAAGAAATCCAAGAGGAAATATTAGTATTATGTTACTAAGATAAAATCAAATTCAAATAAACACACTAAACACTAACACTTCTATCCTAGACACTAGGGAGAGCATAGGTAACAAGCATGTATATGAATCACAACTAAAACATAAAACAAAACCTTCTTATACCTTCCTTAAAGCTCTAAATGGCCTATATAAATATCTTGTTTAGCTTGTATATCAAGAAATATTCATCAATGGAGCTTTGTTAGCTTCACCTTTTCTTGACACCTTGGTTTGACTACTTGGCTCATGATTATGGCATGTTAACATTACATGCAAGGCTTCTTTGCATTTATTTGTGTATTATAACATTATACCAAGATAGCTTAAACATTGATGGGTATGGCCAAGGTGAGTTAAGGTTGAATTGAGACTAACTCTAGTTGAGTTAAAAATTTTCAGGCAATTATGACTTTCAATTACTAGTCATAGTTCTTAAATTAGATATTTTGGGATATTTTGGAAGAGATTGACAACTAATAAAGGTAATGATGAAAGGCTTGATATTTTAATTTTTAGAATTTTTATTTTTATATATTCATTAATTACAAATAGATAATTCAACTAAACATTTAATATTGTTTAATTAATTAATTGATTTTGATTAGCCTTTTTACTCTTTTATGATTTGATTAAGTGCCCCACTTAATGGGTCCATAGGTCAAATTATCAATTGTTCGATCGCAAGGTGACTAGAGAGAATCCATGAGAGGTTATTATTGTGTATGGGATAGTACCCCAAATAAGGATGCCTCAACAAGATTCTAAGCATTGATGAATGATACATGGCCAAAATTGGGATATTCAGTGATTCATAAGCTAAATTTGCAATGGTTGGTATGAATTGGTCTGGAGTCTAGTGGGAAGCTAGTTATGGCCAGAATTTGGTGTCTACAATTTGCCTTTATTTGGGAAGACATTGAAATCTATAGGCATAATAATGTCTTCTCAAATAATGAAAAAAAAATTAAGAAGGAAAGAAGGTAATGATTAAATAAGCTCCAAATAATGTTTGGGAAGCCTATAATGATTCCCCCTCAAGGCAGTGGCTGACACATATGATTGATGGACAATCCCTCAAAAAGAAGCAAGAAAAAGAATGAAATTAAAACATGGGTGAGATTAATATAATCAAGATAATGCTTGCATTTATTTGATTTAAAAAGTACTTATTTTCCCAAAGGCAATTATATCCAAAAACAAAGGTTGAGACATTGATTTTCCCATAGGCAGTTATAATCAATGGCACAAGCACATGCCCCAATAGGGTGGATGAGTCAAAATATTGATTTGCCTACATGCAGTTATAATCATTAAGATGACCTAGATTGAATAATGATTTTTGGTTGTGCCTTAGTAGGGAAGATTGGCAAGCATAACTCAAGGATATAACATGTTATATAGATTAAAGATGAATGAGCACAAACGTAGATGTGATAGTATAATGACTAAAGAAGACACAAATAACTAGGCACATGAGGATGTGAAAAGTGATGAAAGAGATGTTTGGAAGAATAAAGGTGGTTGAGTTGACCTAGGATACATCATGTATCCAAGTGCTACCTACATAGTCTAAATAGACCTCAAACTAATGTAGTTCACCCAGAAGTAGGAGAAAATAGAAAAAAGAATATAAAAATAAGAAGTAATCAATATGAATGATTTAATTGTACCTACCAATGCATAGATGTTCATCCTTATTAACATTATATAACTAGAATGGTTAATGGGTTGATTGGATCAAGGAGGGTGGGAGGATTTGCCAAGGTGAACCAGGAGAAATTTTTATAGCACCATTGCTTGTAAGATTTATTGAGCTATTTTTTATTGTAACATGTGATGGTATACATAATGATATAAAACATGATTATAACTTAGCCATAATGTGTATAAGGACTGACACGTGATCCAATAAATAATTGAAAACAATGCACCAATGATAAAAACCATGATGATAATGTTGGAATATGAATATGGATAGACTCAAAAATAATGCACAATGAATCACCCATTGAACACATATAGATTGAGTCAAGGCACAACAATCAACGCAAACAAACAGTCAAACAAACAAATAACAAACAACTAAGTAAACAAACACATATAAAGCTTGAAATAAAAAGCAATAGAAAGCATCATGTCATCAACCAAGTCAATACCTATGCATGAAGGTTTAATGTATTGACAAATAGGTGGTGACCCAAAGTAATAATACATGTAAAGGGAAGGTCACACCTCCAATGGTAGTGAAATGATTGGAATCAATAATGGATTTTCCCCAGTAGGGCAGATTAAGGATGGTTGACTTAGTTTAAACATTATAAATGTTTTTTTTTATTTTGAGGCTATATATATCTTGAGGAGATTGTAATATAATTTGATAATTTATAGTAATATGAAATGTTTTTGAATATTTTTGAAATTTTCTAAGTATCTCAACTTGATTGAGAATTACAAGACATGGAATGGTCCAAATCATAAAATGGTGAGAGCATGTCTTAAGTTTCTTGTAAAATTGTGAGAACATTGGAAATGAGGTGACTGAGATAACCTTAATTTAAATTATGTTTTGGCTACATAGTCCCATGATGATCTCAAGTCATGGTAGTTTTGCTTACAGAAAAGGTAGTGAGATCCGACTAGGTAGAAACAAGTTCCTAAATTTAGGTAAATGACAAGGAAAATGATAATAGTAAGTATGAGGTGATGTGGTGATGCATGGTAAAGATGTTTTTCCTAATTTTCTCATAGGTGGTTATAATTAGGAAATAATGACACAGGTCAATTATACTAATTTGCCCATAGGCGGTTATAATTAGTAACACAAGGTGGAATATTAATTTTACCAAATATGAATATAATTAGTAACACCATTAAATCATAAATAAAATATGTAATTATTAGATCCACTATCATACTACTTCCATATACTATCATTTAAACTCATAATTTTAAAACTATTGAAACTGGATCAGAATCCCTTCGCAGAAAGTGTTGAAAGAACCAATAGAACCAAGATCAAAAGGGGAAGGTAGGGTATTTAAAAACAAGTTTATTCAATATTGATGTTATGGAAGGATGATATGGTTTGAGACATAAAGAAGATGATAGGAGGGCAATTGGATATAATGGTAATAGGGTTTCCCCCAAGTGATAAGGTAAAATAAATGGCAGGGTATGAAATATTGGCAAGGTGAATGGAAAATGAAAAAGACAAGGTAAATAGTTCAAGCAAGGTAAAAAAAAATTATTCCTATTGATATCAAGATGCACATCCTAATTAACATATGATACAACTAGAATAATCAATCATGGAAATTGCTAGCCCACACCTCTTCTGAATAGTTGTTATGTCAAGAATTTGCTGCAGATTTGGACTCTAATATTATTTTTGTGATCTTCGTTTGTCTTTGAATATGTTTCCTCCAAAATTTGAGATAAGATATCTTCATAGCCTATATAAAGGAAAGTGGGGCCAAGGATGGTAAACATGGATAAATATTGGATGATAGGTCTAATTTGGTGATGGAGAGATGGAACGTAATGGAATGTAAAATGGTTAGGCAACAAATGAAGATCAAGATTTTCAGGAACACACAATATTTTTTATTATAGATTCAACATAATTTTGGTTGTGGTGGGGCTAAAGACTTCTGAATATGCTCTCGATAGGACCATCAAAAAAAATTATTATTTAGTCTTGAGGGTAGTTACCATCTGATTATGTTGTATATGGGAAGGTGTATTGATGTTATCTTTAATAATGTCTTCATCAAGCAGTGAAGAACTACTGTGCTCAGCTATTAGTGCCTCAAAGATGTTTTCACCAATAAAGTTGTCTTGATTATCCCATAGTGCCTCTAAGAAGGTTTCACTAAGGAATATTAACAAATTACTCTGATTTTCTTCTAGCACCTTTGAAAAGGTTTCATTATAAGATGTTTAGTTTGGACTTTGATTGTCTCTTGGTGCCTCCAAAAAGGTTTCACTAGGAGATTATTCTTCTTCTAAATGAATGTGGTCTTGGTTCCCCTAACATTATGCAACTGATATGTCACCATGGATGCAGTTCAATAAGGTGTGATTTTATCAGTCTCAATTGACACTTATGGGAGGTGGAAGGCCAATATAATGGATAAGTTGGTTGGAATTAATGGCATGTGTAATGGTAAGGGAATGGAAAGAGGTAGCACAATCCTCATAGAATATACTAGAATAAATTATGTCGATGCTGAATAAATTGTCCTTAAAAACCATGGAAGGATCACCAACAATTCAAGTTGATCTACAAGGCATGCATAACCAATATTTTAAAATCCATGAGCATATTTTGATTCTAAATCTCAATCTGACTCAAGGGACTCTAAACCTGATGTTGAGACTGATGTTAAGTCTGATTTTGATGTTAAATCTGATGTTGGTTCAAGAATAGAAACTGACTTTAATTCTAATTCTATTTAATTATGGATATTGTTATAATAATGTCTTGTTGAATCTTTGAAAATAGGCTTAGCTAAGAAGGATTTCATAGAAACTTTCTTGTTAAAGTGAGACTCCTCAATGATGGTAAATTTTTCAAGAGACAACTCCATAGAGACTATCTTGTCAAAGGGAGGCTTTTTAAAAATAGGAAAATGGTTGAGATAATGATCTGCCCAAAAGTGGTTATAATCATTAAGAAGTGACTCAGAAAAGATTGGCTTGTCAAAGTGAAACTCCTTAACAATAGGTAAAGGATCAAAAGGTGATTCATCATAGGTTGACTTGTCACAAATAGGTGTTTCAAAAAAAACATTGTGGATTGGTTGGTTATCTTGGCCTTGGTTTACAAGTAGTTGTAAAATATTAGTTTTGAACACATCTTGGTCTTCAAATGATTGGCTTTATTGGAGAGGTATTGATTGGCTCTGTTGTGGCTCAATTATTGGCATGGGTTTTATAAAGTGGGATAAGGTTGGCATTAGATGAAGAGATTGGTGGTTAGATAATGATCTCTTTGTAAATAGGCTTATCTAAGATGGGCTTAACAAAGACTAGTTATTGATCTAGGATGGTAACTATGACTCGTCAAGTCGTACTTACATAACCTTGTTGAGATAGTGAGGTACCATACCTGGAAAGGCCTAGAATGGTAATGGTAGGTCATTGTGAAGCTTGGTTATTATTGTAAGCTAAAGGATGAGGTCCTAGAATGGTAATGGTAGGGTGTTGCAAAGCTTGGTTGCTATCATTATCCAAAGGACGAGGTCATGGAATGGTAATGGTAGGGCATTATGAAGCTTAGTTTTTATCACAAGCTAAAAGATGAGGTCTTGGTAGAGTAATGGTAGGGCCTTATGGAGCTTGGTCGCTCACACAAGCTAAAGAACAATGGTCTAGAATAGTGATCCTTGGATGTTGTGAAGCCATTATGCCATTATATGAACAAGGAATCCAAGAGGAGAGATTAGTATTGTGTTAGTAAAATAAAATCAAATCTAAATAAACACACTAAACACTAACACCTCTAGCCAAGACACTAGGGAGAGCATAGGTAACAAACATATATATGAAACATAACTAAACAATAAAATAAAACCTTATTATATCTTCCTTAAAGCTCCAAATGGCCTATATAAATGGCTTTCTCTACTTTTACATCAAGAAATATTCATAAATAGAGATTTATTGGCTTCACCTTTCCTTGGCACCTTGGTTTAGTTGCTTGGCTCATGAATTTGGCATGGTAACATTACATGCAAGGCTTCTTTTAATTTATTTGTGCATTATAATATTATACCAAGATATCTTTAAACATCAATGGGTATGGCCTTGTATTTATAGCCTCAAGAATTAACTCTCACCCCAGGTGAATTAAGGTTGAATTGAAATTAAATCCAGTTGAGTTAAAAGTTGTCATGCAATTATGAATTTTAGTTACTAGTCATAGTTCTCAAATTAGATATTTTGGGATATTTTGGAAGAGCTTGATAACTCATAAAGGTAACGATGAAAGACTTTATATTTTGATTTTTGGAATTTATATTTTTGAATAATCATTAATTACAAATGGATAATTTAACTAAGCATTTAATCTTGTTTAATTAATTGATTGATTTTGATTAGCCTTTTTCTCTTTTAATATTTCATTAAATGCCCCACTTAATGGATCCATACGCCAAATTACTAGTTGTTAATTTGTAAGGTGACTAGAGATGAATCTGTGAGAGGTTATTATTGTGTATAGGCTAGTACCCCAAATAGAGATGCATCAACATGATTTTGAGTATTGATGAATGATGTACAGCCAAAATTAAGATGTTTAGTGATTCCTAAGCTTAATTTGTAATGGTTGGTAGGAATCAATCTGAAGTCCAATCAAAATCTAGTTGTGGCCAAAATTTGGTCTATACACATTGCATATCAAGTACCTTATGTAAGATATGATCATGGATAAAGGTATGTGTAAGTAAATATATGAGCTCAAAACATGGTAATGTATAGTGACTATAGATTCATATAACTTGGAAGTATCATGATCATCCAATGTCCATAAGACATGAGTAGAGAAAAGGCCCAACATCTAAAATAGGAATAGATCATGTATCTATGTATACCTATATCACACTCAAATAGAAGTGTGACAAACATGTGTATGTAGAATTAATAGATATGCCATCCATCAACATGGAACTAACACATAGATGCTAAGGAGCCAATAAAATATGTAGGTGCCAAAAATGTTTTTGGTTTTTTGAATATTTTTTATTTTTTGTGGTATTTTTAGATTTTGAAAGAGAAAGGCTATCCTATGATCCCATCAAAAAGGTTATCATAGATATCTCACCACTATGAACCTCATATAATAATCTGGTGACACTACATAGGAGCATGTATAGGTACAATATTTGTCACTGTAGTATTTATGATGGTCTGTGTATATAAAATAAGACTTTGTGGTCTTCAAGAAATGGTAGATTTAATAAGAATAGGGGTTTGTAAAACCCATAATTGAGTGCTCTATGGTTTATTTGGAACAATGGTAAAAGGAACGTGTGTAGGTGCTCTAAATAATTGAACATGGTGCGTAGTAGATGAGGATTTTATTGAATCCATTATATGTGTCTAACGTAATGGTCTCTCAAGTACTAGCCACCTAGTAAAGGGGATTGCCTATTGCTTACCCTATTACGGTGGATTAACCTTTGTAGGTTTGATAGTTACTACCTGGGTATAAGTTTTTCTTATTCAAGAAGATGCTCATATGGTATTCTAAAAACTATAATTACTCAATTGGTATAAATGTATCTAATAGACCCATACACTATAGAAGTTACTGCTTGAAGTATATGGATCTAAGGTCTTCCCAATAACATATCAAAGATTCATGTAGAATAAATAATTAAAAAATTATTAACCATATGTGTGGGACCAACCTATAAAGGTAGGTCAATCTTGCCAAGAACCTTCTGGGAGGTCCCATCAAATGCTCTAACTGATCTAGTATAAGGATGAAAATTATGATGAGCATAACCCAAGTGTGTAAGTAATGCCATTATGCAAATGTTCTCACTTTCACCATTATCAATCATAACACTACGTATAAGGTGTTTATCAAGGTATGCTCAAATTAGTAAATAATGAAGATCAGATCATCATCCTTAATCTCATTGTCATCAAAATAAATAGGTCTTTGAACTATAAGCGATGTATGTCATGGATAAGTACCAATAATCCCATCTATTGGGTTCTCATAATGTTATGAAAGAGGATGTGCATTATATGTTATTTGTACTTTTGGTTCCTTCTTAGAATGGTCTTATAAAGGATTGTTAAATAATTTTTGTTTGTGGTGATCACAAGGTTGTGAACCTGATTCTTTGGGAGTATCATCAAATATAAGATTTTGGTCATCAATCAGGTCTTAGATCTTATGCTTCAAGGTAACACATCTATTCGTAGAATATCCTGGACCCTGGTGATTATCACAATAAACATTCACATCATATCCTTTGAGTAGAGGTCTATTTATATCAACCACTATAGGATAAGGGAGAGATATAAGATGACATTTTATTAACCATGGGAGTAATGAGGTGGGAGACTCAGGTAAATATGTAAATTGTCTCTTTGGCGCATTAGATAGGACAAGGCGATTAGACTACTGTGAAATTGAGTTAACCATGTTAGTTTTTTCCTTTTTAGGTTCAAAAGGTTTTACCTTATAACTTAGTTTGATTGTAATTTTAGTATTAGACATAGATGCATTGGGTGTGTTTGCTACATAAGTTTATTCAATGAAAAAAGATCCATTTCACGGTCCTGTACAACATGGCATAAGTCATCAAAATATTTGTTCTTGAAAACAATGGACTCATGTAAAGGAATAATAAAATTTTGTTTGAATATGTCTTACAACTCCTTATTTGTCATAGGATTGGTCATTTTAGTTATCACTGTCTTGTACCTCAAGACATATTCATTGATAAGTTTATTTGTTCCTTGTTTGATTTTGGAAATTGAGCATAAGAAACCTTTTTAGAAATATAAATGGAAAAGTGTGCTCAAAATTGATCTATAAGAGGTTTGAATGCTTTCACAAATTGGAGAGGTAAGTCATAGAACCACCTCAAAGCATAGTCCTTGAGGCTTCTTGAAAATAATTTGGTCAAAACATTATCATTGGAGGCATAGTCAAGGCATACCACATAAAAGGTTTGAAGATACTATTCAGGATCACTCTTGCCATCATAAAATGTGAAATTAGGTGTAACAAAACCAATTATAAAAGGGTGCAAAGATAACTCAAGTGCAATAGGGTTATGTAACACATTTTGAGAATAAATAGCATGAGGAGACTTTAAAGCATTTTGTTTGATGTTTTTAACCTCATCTTCCAAGGTATTTATGACGTGAGGGAGTGTTTGAACTGTGGGCCCATTAATATTTAGCTTAGAAAGTTAAGTAGTCACCAAAGGGTATATAAACATGGTTTGAATAGTAATAGGCATTAAAATTGGTATTTGAGTCAAAACAATTGGTAATTCCATAGTAGATGTTGCAATAGTGTTTTAGTTTTTAGGGAACAAAGGTTGGAAAACATAATCTATGCCTACACTAGATGTAGGTGGATTGATTGGTATGGAATCAGTTGTAGTACCTTTTAAGGTCTCATCATCACTAGGTGAAGATGTCTTAGTTTTAACATGTTTACTTATTTCATCTTTTTTAACATATAGAAATGCATCCATTAAGCTCTTGTTATTATTGAGATGAGTAATCAATGATTCTTTATCTTCCATTTGGAATTACGTTTTTACATTAACATTTTCTATTGCTTAACAAATGAAATTTTTTAAATTTGTAATAAATTAAAACAATCAAGAAAAAAATTAGAAAATCATAATTTTCCTAGGGTTTGATGTCAAAGATCAATTTTATCAAATGTTTAACCCTGAATATATACATGCATCTTATTTGGGTAGATAGGGTTAAGAATATAGAAATGACAATTCATAAGAGTGATGATTGGATTTACAACAAGCTAATTAGGTGTTAAACTCAGTAATAAACATATACTAAATTTCTTATGTTGATATATGTTAAAATAGCGAGTACAACTATGCTAGATATAAAACTGGAAAATAAGTAATGTCCATTTTTTTTTATGCTCATGCAATTCTAGATCTAGAATGGGTAGAAACCAAACTAGAAGATGATTCTAGAATAGTTGTTTGATTCTAGATTGGATGCTTGTAGAGCTGTAGACACTAGTGTAAGCCTTGGATGGTTGCATTGACACTATTGTCTGAACCTAATGCAAGTGTCTTGTAAAAAATACTTCTTAAAAAATCATGTGACCACCTAGATGTTTTTGGGTTTGACTTTGCTTTCACTCTAGTGTATTCAAATCTGGGTCATAGACTGTCGTTCCTCATGAATTTGTAAAACCCTAGTTCTTCATCTTGATAGTGACCTTAAGAAAAAATATCTTAATGTGTACATGGTGTCAAGCTGACCCCAAAGACCCCTTTGATAATGAGAGTTGCATACATAACCAATACTCCAAAGAGGGCCTTAGATTGATGTACTTTTCCTCTACTTGTTGGTTTGTGTGTGAATCATGCAATATGTGTAAAAAAAATACAAAAGTGGCCTAGATTGTAACTTGGTAAATATAGCTCTTGGGCTACTTCTTCAATACTTTAGACCTATGTATGTGTAGTGACTATGACTCAGATAGAAATAAGAGAAAATAGTGAAGCTTTGCTCACTCAAGTGCTTGATTGAATGTATTTTATAAGTTACCTGGTGAGTAGGTAAGAAATTTTTTTGTGAGGAATGAATGAGGGTGGATCTTATATTTATAGCAATCTTTTTAGAGAAGTAACTTGCACTGAATTTGTTAGGATTACCATTAGGATACGTTTCATTTAAAAATTAGATGAATTTATGGTACTAGACACTTGTGTCGAAGCAAGACAGTAACTTCAATGTAAGTGTCTATCTTAGACGCTAATGTCTAGGGAGTAGGAAAACAAGTACAAACTCAAAACTTACAAAAATGGAAGATAAATAGATTTTAAGCATTCTAGACAAGATAGAAAGTCTAGGTCATCAACATAAGATTATTCAGACTAAGAGAAAGGTCAAGGGGTACAAGATAGAGCAAATATGAGACTTCAAAAAGTGGAAAAAATTCTAAACTAAGAGGAATAACCAAGATCTGGGTTTACCAAGTGCATAAGACTAAGGTACTATATAATCCATAAAATAGTTTATACAATTTACCACATGCAAAAATACAAATAATATTCTTCACACAAAGTATTGCATGTGAGAAAAGTTCATGAGCAAGTGACATTTACCAAGAGTGAAATGTCTTTATATAATAAGGTGTAGAGGTGGACCATTGTAACTAATGGGTCCAACATCTCTCTAAAGAAATCAACAATAAAATATATTTAATTTATTTACACGATATTACCTCATGTTAATAAATTAAATATATTTATTTTATTTATTACCATTGAATTAATGTTAAGGGTAAATATCACCACTTAAACATTATTTATTTCAACACTTCCCCTTAATATTAAGTGGGGATATATGTCACAGTCACCTTCATAAAAGAATTATACTTGTGAAATTTGAAGGATTTAAAAACCTTCATCATGCATTATAAGTAACACCTATATCAAATGAATCTGTAAATAAGACCTACAATAAATGAAATATCTAGCTTAGTACTGGTTAAATAAATTAAATACCAATAATTTCTCTATAAAAAAAGGAGTTAGTTTTGTCACATTTAAGTTTTGGATTAAACTTAACACCAACTTTAATAGGAGTATATATAGGCTTACAATCAAGAATATTAAACTTAAAAAGATTGTGTGCATATTGAGATTGTGATACAACAATTGAATTTTTATCCTGAAATGTAATCATTGCTAAAAAATGATGAAAAATATCTAAATTAGTCATTTCAAACATTTGACTTAGTTTATCCTTGTATTTATGAATTAAACCAAGTAGATCTCTAATAATAATAATGTCATCAACATATAAAACAATTATGATAATATGAGTATTTTCAACTATTACAAAGAGATCATTATCAGAATAATAGTTAGAAAAACCTAGTTCTTTAAAATAACTTGTGATTTTATAAAACAAAGTTTGATGAGCTTGTTTTAAACCATAAAATGATTTCCTTAATGTACAAACAAAATGCTTTTTATTAGGGTTAGTGAAACTTTTAGGCTGAGTCATATATATTTCTTCTTCTAAATCACCATTCAAGAATACATTTTTGACATCAATTTGATGTATAATCTAGTGATCCTGAGCTACAAGAGTAATGAGTAGTCTAACAATACTCATTTTCACTACATGATCAAAGGTAACATAGTCAATCTTAGATTTTTGAATAAAACAACGAGCGACTAATCATTTTTAAAAAAATTAAATTTTACAAATTAAATTATATGATTTTATAAAGCCACTTACACTCAAAAATATATCTTTTAGGTGGAGGTCGGACAAGATCCCAAGTCTGATTTTTAATTAAAACATTATACTCAGCTTATATAGTAATTTTTCATCTATCATCTTAAATGGCTTCCTCAAAAGATTGAGGTTCATATCCATACAGTCATTAAAGTATAATAAAAATGTTGACTTCTAGATAGTTTATTAAGGTTATCAAGATTAGATGATTGGATTACAGATTCTACCCATTTAGGTTTTTTTGATTAAACATGAAACTTAATAGGTTCCTCAAACTCTAAATTATCTATCAAATGATCAGCTTCATTTAGGGCTTTAGTTTCATCATAAGGATAAACAAGAGAGTTAGGTTTTTCAAATGAAGAACATTTAGGGGTTTCTACATAGGGCTTACATAAAGATTTTTCAAAGATAAGAACATTCTTATTCTCAATGATATGTCTTTTAGATGGATCATACACTCTTAATATTTTAGTTTTACCTCCATAATCTACAAAGATGCACTAATAAGAGGTAGGATCAAGTTTCTTTCTTTTAATTTTAGAAACAAAGATGAAAATAGGACTACCAAAGATTCTAAGATGAGTCACACTAGTTTTATTTTTAAACCACATTACTAAAGAGGTAGAAAGATGCAAAGATTTAGTATGAACTCTATTCAAAACATGCACAATAATATTCATAACTTCGGCTCACAATAACTTAAGAACATTTACGGTATACAACATTGTTCTATCTATTTCAATAATGGTGCAGTTTTTTCTTTCAACTAAACCATTTTATTGTGGAGAATATGGATTTATCAATTTCCTTTGAATACCACAACTAATACAAAAATAATTAAATTATTTATTAGTATATTCACCACTATTATCAGATCTCAATCTCTTAGTATAAAAATTAGAATTATTTTCAATATCTTTATTTTTTTAATTTAAATAATACTTAAAAAAATTTAATAAAATACGGCCAAATCATCTTAGTATGATTATCAATAAAATTATTTGTATATAAATAACCATTAAGAGATGTAATTTCAAGGGTTATTGTAACATCACTATGAATTAACTCTAAAAGATGTGAGAAATTTGCATCATGATTCTTGTAAAAGGTATTAATATTTTACTTACCACATTAGCATCTCTCACAAGCTTCATGATGAAACTAAATAGAAGGAAAACCAATAACAAGATTATGAGAAGACATATCATATAAACTTC
This sequence comes from Torreya grandis, assembly GCA_037957365.1. Taxonomy (NCBI): domain Eukaryota; kingdom Viridiplantae; phylum Streptophyta; class Pinopsida; order Cupressales; family Taxaceae; genus Torreya; species Torreya grandis. Next base: position 2,792,562 of record JARHVA010001082.1, read on the forward strand.
TAAAATTAAATTGTCTTAATATTTCATACCATGATTGTGATTCATTCCTACTATGTGATGAAAGACAACATGTAAAAGAAACCATAAATATGTATAAACCATTTTGTTAAACACCATCAACAATCAGGGAACCAGATTGATTTCAAACTAGACTAGTTATCCTTAAACAAAGTTATAATGAAATTATTATTCATAAGTTGAGAACATGATAACAAATTTTTCTTAATTTTAGGTACATAGAAAATATCTTTAATAACAATATTTTCAAATTTTCCTTTTCCTTGGTTAGTAGTTTCTACAAATAAATTATCTCCTAGGTAAATATTTTCAAAAATATCTCTAATATCAAATAAAATATGAGATAAAAAAATCATATTATGTGATGCACCACTATCTAAAATCCATTCATTTTTGTTAGTAGCAAACAAGGTAGAATAGAAAACAACATTAGAATTTTATTTTTGGTTATCGTTCTAATTATGGTTTTGATTCTTCTAATGGTTTTAGTTAGATCTATTTCCTTTGTTATTTTTAAATATTTTATGATAGTAACTCTAAATTTATTTTTATAATAATTTTTTCTTCTATGATCAAATTTACCATATAGATTACAATTCTCATTAAACTTAAGTTTATGGTTCTTATTTTCAGATTTTTTGCTCTCATTTTTGTCATTTGTAGAAATAGTGTTAGATTTCTTGATCTTATTGTTCTCAAAAATATGATTGAGAGTGAAAAATGTCTGAGTAGCATTCTCTTTAGAATCAAAATTTGACATAACTTGCTCTTCTTAAATTAGAAGTATGGATAGAGTAGTGAGGTCAGCAATATCTTTATCTGTTTAGTACTTTGAGTTAAGAATGGTAATGAGATTGATAAAAATTTCATGAATATTAAGCTAAATAATGAAATATAAAAGCTTATCTTGAATAAAATTACAGCCATAACCATCTAACTAAGATTTCATATTTTTAATTTTAACAAAAAAATTAAAATTTTAATCGCCTTTCATAGGTGTAGTTAATAGTTCAATAATAAATTTAATAATCTTAGAGAGATAAGTGTCATCATGCGTAGACTCAAAGAGTTTTCAAGCATTATTAGTAAACTCCTGATTGCCAATATAGAATAGAGTATCATCCTTAACACTCCTCAAAATAATCAAAATGGCTTCTTGTGATCTATGTTAACATGCATTTGTAAACTCGGGTGTAACATGTCTTGATGAGGTGATTTAGAGGTCAAATAAGAAAATATCTTAGAGCATATCAAAACTTGAACCATTGTGTAGGGCCCATTGATACCTTTCTAATGGTATGTAGAACATGTAAAATAGAGCCCATGTGCTCCTTGTGCAGTCAGTCAGAGTTCTAGCAAGCTAGTCAAAGTAGGTCAAAGTTGGTCAAACTATAAAAATTGATTATTATAAAAAAAATTGAAAATATTCCCACTGTGTATAGCTTGTCACAAGATTTCTAGCACATTTTATAGTTCAAAAAATGGAGTCCATATGTGCAAGCTATGGCCAGTTAAAATTATGGTCAAACGTGGTCAAAGTACTGATGTGGTAGAAAATGTGAACCAGTCATGCAGTGACATGTGGCAACAAGTTCATACAAAATATTGGTTTTGGTTTCTCATTTTCATTTTTGACAGGGATATTCAATAAAAGGCTAGCTATGGGGACCATAGTTGGTGGAGTCTATTTTTGTCTCGGAGGGGGACCCTATCGTCCATAGAGCTATGTAGCATCTAGTTGGACATCATACAAGTGTCGAATGGATAATGGACCATGTGGTGGGTCCTCAAGTTACCACATGGCTTGCCACCACTTTTATTTTTCAATAGTCAATTTATATTTGTATGTAATTATTTACCATGCTCAGGAATGTTCCATGCCACAACACCAAGAAGGTTATATGCCACGACTGAGACAAGTCAACAAGCTAACCGAACATTCTAAATAGCCCATGTTAATGCCAAGTCACCATACCAAGCATGGGTCCTAACACAACCACCAAATTCCCAACATAGTAATGCCACCAATGGCTCAATTAGGTTAAACAAAAGGTGGTATGTGGCCTAATACATAAACCATAACATGGAGGTAAGGCTATTTTAAAGCCTTTATAGCATTATCAAACTCACGAATGTGGGACTCGATATGGATAAATCACTAAAGCATAGTTGTGGGTATTTGAACCATGACATTCTAGGTAAAAGAGATAAGGCTTTACCACTACACCCATGGAGTCCAAGAACTATATAAATTACATGAAATTGTATTTGAAGTAAGGTATTTCCATGGATACTTAAGGACTAGTCTTCACTCTTTCTCCAATTTGAGGCATCTAAAGTCATTTCTGGACTTCAAAGTAAACTAGTGAAATGTTTTAGTTTCTGATATAGTTCTAACTATATGATGAGCATCTATATTTTAGGTTTTTTGTTGATGATTTTGATGCCTATAAGTGATATTTTTGAGTAGAAGGCCATATAGACCAATTTGTAGAGATATCAAGTTTTGAGAGACTTGGAGAGGTTTTCACTTCTCGATGTAAACCAGGGATTTGTCTTAGACTCTGAGATGATTTAAATAGTGTGTTTAAATTCTTATGAAATTTTTTTTAATACCATTTAATAATTCTATTTTTGAGACCTTTTATGTAAATCCATAGGATTTTGAGATTGCATTCGCATGACAGAAGGTGGAAGGTCTGTTTGTAGGTTTACTGAGACTTTCTAAAGCTCTATTATTTGAGTTGTGTGAAATATTAGAGTATCCATTTGGAAATCATGAGGGTTTTCCATGTACTCACTTTTAAATTAAATTGATTGGTTCATACTATAAGTGAACCTGGAGACATAGGCATTACCAGACTCCGTTATCAAGTGCTTGTCGTGAGTTGATTTTATTTGTGCATTCTTTTTCTAGGTTTTGATTAATTTTATTTATTAATCATTATTGAATGCATAATTATTTAGATATGACATATTAATTAAAAATTGATCACTTCAAGGTTTGAGATAAATATGTATTAAAAGGTCAAATTCAATTTCATTTCCTTCAGTGTGTTTGGGAAATTATGTAATTTAACAAAAGTATCCAAAGTAAACTATTTTTACACAAAAATTAATTCTAGTTTGTGGATCATGAGACTTTCCATCCCAAAAACAATGTTCAATAGCTTATAGACCATAAATTCCACTTCAATGCAAATTTTACATATATTATAGTTAGGCCCATTAAGCATTTGAGATTTATTAAGAATGAAGTTAAGTGAACTCATAACTTCCCTTATAACTAGACACTGAGACACTAAAAAAAAATTAAAATGTTTTTTTTTAATGTGAATTTGTACTCTATTTTATAATAAATAAATTTTATATTGTAAACAAATTATTATTATTCAAATTTATGTGAAACAATGTGAAAAATTATAACAAATTGCACTAAATTAAGTGTCTCAAGTGTTGTTGACCAAATTTGACTTTTTAGTCAAATTGGGGCACCTATAGATTAAAACTTGAATTTATAGGTTTATAATGGGTGTAATATGATTTTCATGGGTGTATTATATATTAATTAATCTCAAATGATGTTATATTGGCCTTGGTCAGTTAGTTTTTATGTTCATTTATCATTTTGGGTCATTTTAGGGGTCAAAAAGGTGCACTTAATGTTTTATACAAGTTTTATATGAAGTGTGAAGGTATAAAAATGTGATTTAATTCCCCATGTGTCCCTATAAGTCTAAAAAACTAAAAAAAATTAAATATGGCAGGTTATGTAGAAGAATGGGTAGTTTTTTTAGGAAAAAGAAGAATTCGGCACTTGTACGACCTCCTTGGGAAGTGTGCCACTTGTAAAAGGTTGAAATATGAATATTCAGCTCCCCCGTGCTCATTTTCATACTTTTTTTTATTTTTAAGTGTCATTTCTTGCTCAAAATGATTCATCTCTCTTCACACCCTTCTTGGCAAGCAAAAGTGACTTGTAAGTTTATACTTGGTACAGATAGCTTATAAGGTTTCAAGACAAATGCTATTAAGAGATGATAATACACTTAGATAAATTAATTTTAATATAATGAGTTTGAAAATTTATTAAATGTGCTTTATGAATCATTTCTAACAAGTTGATTGTGCAAATTTTCTAGTTGTTTCATGCACCTAATGGGTTTTGGTCTTGTTTGGGAGATTTCGTATAATCTAGCTACTAATGTTGCTCCCAGATGATGTTTACTTATTCCTCCAATGTTATAAATGCTTAGTTTCATGTTTCATGGTGTTTTAATGAACAATATAACTCACTTTTCATGAGGGTACCAACATGAGTAGTTTTAGTCAGTTCTCCACTTGCAAGAGCTTGAATTACATATAGAGGTTTCATATGAATAGGATATGGTGTCTTCCATGTTGAAATGCCATGGGGGTCACCTCCCTACAGTTTTTGGTCTCAAAACCCATGGTTTGATCAAACACCCATGTTTCCACCATGCTACCTCAGTCATGAAAAGCCCATGTATGTTTTATTCTATGTATATGCAAGTGATTTTCATGTTGGGAGATATATATTGGAGCTAGTTTTAAGATTACATTAATGGAGATAATGTAATTTAGAGTTGAAAATGAGTTTGAGGTGTTTTCAATCTATTCACAAACATGTTTTTCCCCAATTCCATACCCTACTTGTATAATATACCCAATGCACACCTACAGGACCTTTGTTGATGTCATATTTGAAGTGGTAGAGAGGTTAATGTGTGTCCAAATCTCTTGGTTTTGCTATAAGTACATTATAATGTTGGATGAAAGCATCAAATTTCATATTCATGAAAGACTTTCATATTTCTCATGTTCAAACTCACTATTTTTGCACCAAATACACACCTACAAGTGGCTGAGCAGGGGACCAAAATGTTTGTACAGAGATACTGAAATAGATTAACACCTCCTTGAAGTCTTGGTATGATAACCAAGCCATGATGAACTCACATAAAATTTAAAAAGAGTAAGGAGGATTGTGAAACCAAGTTGGGGAGGTAGAAGACTGAGTTTAGGGAAGTTTTCCCTCAAAGGCCAAAATAGAGGTCAAGAGGCTATTTGTGATTGTCCTAAAACATGAAGGCAAAAGTCTTAAAGCATCTAACTTGGCCAATCTTGTAGTCCCTATTAGGGATAAGAGCCTTGAAAAATTTTACATTAAGATGATTGGTTGAGGGTGATGTTTGATAGCTCAAAGTTTCTTGAAAAAAACACTGAGACATTGCATTCTTATTTACAGGTCTGAGGTTGTAAGAGAACTTTTGAAACCCTAAGAAGCAAACAAGATAAATTCTCATGACCAGCATGTTTCAACTAGTTGAATGGCACATATAGGGCTTTAAATTTAACAAGATAAGATTTAAACATGACCTTGTATACTCTAAGGCCACCTACAGGTGCCTTTCTAGCAGAGAGTAAGCACCTACAGCAGTCAAAAGCAAGGTTTCTGAGTCATAAGACAAGAAACTCAATTTGGGGATCCAAAGAGCATGAAGGTGAGTTTAAGGTGATATAAAATGTTATTTTTCTCAAATTTGTGTTTAATTATGTCCTTTTACACATCATGACCATGCCCATTTATGGCTCATAGGAACCTACAGCCAGTTGTGAAGGACTATTTCAGATAGTGAACATAAAAAGGATAATTCTTAGGCATTTAAAATAAATGAGTTGAAACAAATATTATAAGAAATAAAAAATGAACCTAAGAAACTAGGGATATATTTTTGAGTATTTCCTCTTAATCCTAATCATGCATTTTCACTTATAGGTAGGGGAAGTATGCAAACAGGGTTAGCAAAACCAGTCAGGCTTAACTGAGCAAGAAAGGGTTCCAAGATGATAGCATGAACTATGAAATTTAACAAGAATTTTAAGTGTTATAATAACTATTATAAACATATAAAATACCCTCATTTTATTATAATAATCATAGATGAGGTTCCTAATGATGCAATACACAGTCCATTCTTTCAAACCCTGCATATAGCCTCTTTCCTAGTAGTATTCTGGGTTTTTGTACTTTTGAAGGGTCTATACATAAGACCAAAAGATATTTTTTTGTGTATATAACCCTTATCACTTTAAGGATCCTATTAAATTTTTGGTTTTTTTAGTAAAATAGGGGAGGTACCCCCTACTTTGTCTTAGATAGGGGGTACTCCCCTCATGCGTGGAATTGGTAGTTTTGGTGAGTAAGGTAAGAGTATGGGGTTAGAATCCAAATAGACCTTTCAAAATGATATGTAATATTAAATACACCTAATTAAATATTATAATAAATCCATAGATAAATGAAACCAGACAGGGTGCTCTAAACCTCCAAAGTTGTAGGCAGGTCCTAAAAGGCAGGATTAGGCCAAGTGACCAAGTGTGAGGTCATTTTAATTTTTGGAAAATGTGGGATTCCCATATAATTTAATCATGTTTTTAGTGTCATATAATATATCTATAAGCTTATAGGATTCAATGAAATCATAATAAGATATAAACACCAAGAGTTGCAGGCAGGCCTATTGAACAAGGTCTAGGCCTAGCATCTAAAAGGGGGTCAACTTCATTTTTGGATTGAGATGTGCAATAAAACTTATGTAAATAGGTTTCGGGACCACATAAGAGGTTTAAAGTAATTTATAGTGCATGATAAACCTTGGAGAAGCCATTTTTGGCTTAGAAACCCATCAGGCCTATTGGAATGAAGGAAACAAGTTCGATAGGCTAACTTGAAATGCTCATATCTTTCATCAGGCATTGAATGGATGCTAAAGGAGTTTTTAGATTTTAATAGGTTCCTTGAAGGCCACATTTGTGGATTTTTTTCAACTCCAATGTCAATTTTTTATGAAACAACCTTAAGATGTCAAACTACTCAAAAACCCTCTAAAACCCTTGTAAAGACCAGTTTGTGAAAATGGAGTTGAAAAGATAATATAATGGCATAGTTGGACCATGAAACTTATTTTATCTTTGTAATAACTCCATAAATATAATCCATATACTTTTTAGATATACGGACCTGTATGGACATGGTATAAATAGGGTTTTTTTTACTATATTATGTGTTTTTCAAGTTGTAAGAAGTTTCAAGAGATGAAAATCACATGGATGGAAAGATTAAGACTTAATATAACTCCTCATATCACTCTCATGCCTTTAAATATCTCTTAAGTATCTAAAATAGGTGATTCAACTTAGCCATTCAAAATTGACATAATGGACAAGCTAGAGAGAAGTGTGAAAACTTCAAGTGGATGTTTTTTTAAGATCTCTTTTTGGAAGTTAAGTGTGTAGGGTGCATGGAAGAGTAGTTTTATAGGTAGCAGATGATGATTGCTCCTTTCTAAATGATTCTAGATGACCAAGCCTACAATAAATGCATTAAATAGGCATGTCTGATGTCTTTAACCTCCATTCCAATCATTGGACCTTCTCCTAATCAGTTATGAGGCATTCAAACAAGGCCAATCATGTAGGTAGTTTTTTTGAGCTAGAATGAGGAGTTTTTTGCCACTTTCTATGAAGTTTATGACTTGGATTGACATTTTTAGCTCTTGACCTTGCATGGTTCATCCCACATTCTCTTCAAATTCAAAATTAACTCATTATATCAACTTGACAAGTGTTCTTATGACCATTGGACTTCTCTCTTCTTCTCTCTCTCACAAGTTCTATAAGAACTAGCCATTTTGGCATTGTAAGGTATGCTCCACCTAAGTATGAAAAATCCATAATCAAATGTATACCTTTTGATCAATATGACTACTGATGTTTTACCTCTTCCATGATTTTTCATAGTATGTTCAATTAGAAGATGAATCTTGCTTAGTGAAAACCATGGGTTCCTTAGCATGTTGTTTCATTCTTTCACCTATTTGTAGCCTCTTCTTGTAGGGCATGTGAAGTGTTCCAAGAGATGTCAAAGATTGAGTGAGTTAGTCTTTTCATCAGTGTTATTCAAGGCATTTTGTCTAGTCCTCCTAGCTTTGCACATTCATCCATAACCCCATAATGTAACATTGATATGAGAAGATGAAGATTGGAGAAGTGTATGTTTAGTTTGTCCCTTGATTTCAATAATAATATGCATATGGTTGGATGTCATTAGTTAATTTGGTGTATCACCTCCCTTATATTAGTTTGCTTTCAATTATCCTTCTCCCTTTTCACCCCTAAGTTTAGTAGTAGTTGCATTCCAAAGTGGTACATCAAGGGAGCTAGCCCTATCTAGAGATTCACCTCATTCCTTAGGCTGCCCACAATCCTAGAGGTAATTCCATTATGCCACTTGGATGAGGAGAGCTTTGCCATCTCCTTAAAAAGTGCAAATCCAAGTGACAACAAGTGTCACATAATGAGCAAATATCTAAAAATTTGAAAAAATTATAAAAAATATATATTATAAATTTTCAAATCAATAAATAAATTGCACCAATGAATCTAGAATGTGTCAAAACCTATAAATGACTGGTCACATGACCACGTTCAACAAAATATTGTCTAGATCAAGTGTTGAAAAAAATCGACACTAGTCTAGGGTTTTGAATGCAAGCCATTTCAAAAGCAAAGCACAAAATATTTTAAAATTAATAATTTAACCAAAAAATAATTTGACTAAATCAATTTTATAAAAAGGAATTAGAGGTAATGAGTTTTGAACCCTTGACCTTCCCTTCGCAAGTTTTTACCAAAAAGATAACTACCAACTCATCTAGTAAATTATTTAATATTTTAAATACACTAATTTATTTTTAAATATTTATAAAATAAAAAACACATATATAAATATAGATTACAGTGTGCATGTAAATTAAAAAAATAAAAAACTTTTCAAAAGAATTCACTAGTTTTAGTAAAAGGTAACTTAGATGGGCCACCTTTGCTTTTATATGAAAATAGTGATTTAATAAATAAATTATTTGTTAAACATATATACAAAATTTAATACTAATATTTTAAATCTCTATAGGCTGAAATGACACATATGTATAAGTTTTGAACATCATAATAACATGTACATGCCATCAAATACCCTAAAACTTTGGGAATCACCTTGAATTGGCATGTTATGCCAAAAACAACCTCAAAATTAAATTTTTGAGACAAGAAAATATTTTTTCTAATTTTTAAAGATTTCTTTAGTTGTAAAATGGTGTCTAAGGTGTAAAAAAAATCAAATAAATTTCAAGTAAACTTCACAACCTCTGAAATTTGAAATACAATCTTCAATTCTTCTAACTAAGCCTCTAAAATCTACAAAATAAATTTTCGCAGCCAAAAAATTAATTTTCAGATTTTTAACAGTTTTTCCAGTAGGTACAAGTGTTTTAATATGGTGCTCAAGGGGAAGATCTCTTCTCAAAAAAATGTTTTGAAACTTCAACAAGCTTTGTAATGGTGTTTACAGATAAAAACTAAAGATTTGAAGAATAGATCATAGATCCGAGCATCAGAAGTTTGAAGACTATTTTTTTAACTTGTTTGGGTCATACCATTGTTGTAATAGACTAAAAAATAAATAAGGTTTTTGATTTTGATCTTTAACTCCTCACATTGTATCTTGCCAATCAATTACTTATCAATAGGTTTTGTTACCATTTCATAATTCAAAATGTATATATAATAAAATAAATAGATCTAGATATGAATTGAATATGCAAAGATATACATCAATGACACATATCAATGACACAACATATAGGTGGAAAAAATTCCAATGAGAGTTAAAAATATATAGTTGATATTCATTAACGAGAAACACCACATCCCAATACAAATTCTCTTCTTCTCACTCAGATAAACCTTCACAAAACTCTCTATGCAATATTTGTCACAAACAAATATACAAATAATATTCTTCACATAAATTATTCCCTGTGATCAAAGTTTGTAAGTGACATTTACTAAGGGTTAAATGTCTTTATATGATTGGATGTGGAGGTAGACTATTATAACTAACAAGTCTAACCTCTCCTCAAGGAACCCAATGTTAAAATATATTTAATTTATTTACATGAGATTACCTCATGCTAATAAATTAAATATATATATATTTTATTTATTAACCATATGATAATGCTAAGAGTAAATATCATCACTTAAACATTATTTGTTCCAATAACTCTAAATTTTAGATAAATAAGGAAATGATTGTCAAAATTAGTAGGTATAACAAACATGGTAAAATGATGGAGTCTTGATATTTGAAGATCTACTTCTTGACAATTTGAAATTTCTTGATGAGAATCAAAGGATCTATGATCTCATCAATTCCAATCAAGTGAAAATCAAAGAGGAAATTACATATTCTAAGAAAGAACTTGTAATATGGAATAACTTGATTAGAGACTTAAAAGATATGACCACCATGGATGAGAATTCATTGGTTTCAAAATGTATCCTTAAAAAATCCTAAGATAACTATTTGTGTTTGTAGGCTCAATGAGTGAATTAAAAGATTTGTGCTCTAGATGAAGCTTTGGAAGACTTAAAACATCATGAAAAAAGTTGTGACAAAATGAAATTAGAGGTACATGCCAACATTTGGATCATTCATTGTGAACATTTAAATGATTATGAATCAAATGCCTATACAACCACATAATTGAAATAACAATTTTAGAAGATGGTAAAAGATGAGTTGTTTGGAACATAAACATTTAACAAATAATCTATGAGTAATTTGATCAGTATCCATTGTGTGACCAAATATCTCACTCTAAATTTCTTGATGCTTTTTAAAATGATCAAAGAGGCTACCAATGCATCATACGAGTGGCTTGCACGTTTAGCTCATACAGTTATTCCTATAAAATAAGGGATTGTCCAGACTATTCAGAGGTTTAGAATATATAGATCAAATCATCATAAAAATATGAGTTAGATTCAATTGTAATGGTTGAACAAAGTCCCTCTCAGCAAAAAGACTTGACTTCTTGATAACTAATATAAATCACTTTTTATCTCTTTATTCTATTTCTCCATTACACTTTTTGTAATCACTTGAAAATATTATGTTTTACTTTTTTTAATTGTAAATAAAAGAGTAACAGTAAAATATAAATAAATTTACAAAAAGGTGGTTATGTAGGCAGTTATTAAGTGGTTACGAGGTGGTTTCACCCTCCTAAGTTATAAATTCAGGTTCTATACATTGTAAAGGGACTTTTTTTATAGTTAAACAAATTTTGGAAAAATAGGAAGATATTCTATTTTCAGCTTGTGGAAAAATCAATACAAAAAGAGATTTTGTGGAATTTATGTTTAAAATCTTTCTGAATAGATAATGTATGTGTATATGTTATTATGTTCGATTCTTCTTCTTTTGAATATTTCTAAGTTGCATTTTTAGATTGATAATGTATGTGAAATTTATATTTCAAAACTCATTTAGAATGTACATTAGGAATTTTCATTGTTGTGAAACCTTGATGGGATAAAAAAATAGAAGTTTCAACTATTTTTATTGTGTAATACATAATTATTGTTTATCTTTTTTTTTTAATGCTATTCAATATTCTTGGCGTATGTATTTTGTTCTTATGCTCAGAATATGTCTTTTCCATTCCATTTATATGATAAAGGTTTACTATGCTAAAATACTCACTTTTGAATTATTATAGTGAATTGATGTGTTTGGCTACTTAGATTTATCCTTTTTATCTATATTTTCCTTGCATATACTTCTTTCCTCTATAATCATTTCCTTACATTCTCTTCTGCTACATTTTTCATACTTTCTAGTTAAAAGTACAACCCCCATAGAAAACATTTTTAATTCAAATAGCTTTATTTCTCACATCCCTTTTTATTTTCGATAAAGGTAGCTTCACCTTCAAATAGGAGAGGAACTTTGTCCCGATATTGTTGACTAAAACTTGTTATTTCTCTCTCTAATAAATTTTTCATCCAATAGGTTTTTTTTAAATATCACTCCACTCATCGTGTCTCATAGCACCTTCTCAAAGATGGTAAAAATGTAGACACCTAAAATCAGATACATTATGTCAATTTTAACTATCCACTAAAATCATCATAAATCATCTAATCAAGTTTTATATCCATCTAATGTCTCTAATCAATTCACTATTTATCCGCCCTTGATCAATTAATATTTTCTTATATTATCACATCTTATCCCACCAAATTCCCATCACTTCCTATTAATAAATTAATATCAATTAATTTGTTAATATTTTTCTAATGAAAAATTCTATGGAATTTAGAATATCCCTATTTTCCTAAATCAATTAATCATATTTTTCATCTCAAGTTCATGACATCATCTACCATATAATCATATTCTTCTTTCCCAATGAAATTGAATGGATTTGGATATCGTGTGAGTAAGGCTTATGACAAGCTCTTACATCCCTCTTACACACTTAATCTGAATTCTTCCATACTCTAAATTGATGCAAACTCCAAACTTCTAGAGGCCATAATGTTTGATATATAACTTTGTTTCAGCTCTCATTTACACTAAAATAACTATTTCCAAAAGTTCAATTCAATCATAAATAAACCTATTCATTTATGGATGTTTTCAAAACTTTTTGGAGGCCATACTGACCATCAAAGGATCCAAAAATGTATTTTAGTATTTCTTCCAAAAAATTTATATTTTTAGAAATAGTGTATATTTGTACCTAGATGTGAACTTTCATTTAAATTCATTCTTTAAGTTAATTTTAGTGTTTAAAATATTTGTGGAGATTTTTAGATCCATCTAAACTTACATGCAACACCTTTAAAAATAACAATTGAACAAACCACTAGAAGTCGAAAGTTACTAAAAATAGCAATTTTCTAAAAAATACATGGGTCAGTTAGCTTTAGGTGATTTAGGTCGCTTTAAATTTGTTTATATTTTTTAATTATGCATGTCAACTCCAATTTCAAGTGAAACTTTATTTAAAAGTGTCTTGTGTAAATATTTTAATTAATTCAATGAGAATCAGCAATGTATTTTTGCCTTCATGTAAATTATGAGTTTATGCCTATTGATTTTTTGTTTAGCTAGTCTGTGTTTTCATCACAAACTTTCATGAGTGGATTTATTACTGTACACACCCTAATTTGGTCAAAAAAACACAAGTCACATGTTTTTTGTATATCTTTCATAATAAGTTCTTAAGGATGAATAAGAGTCTTGTTTGCCCATGTCACTTGGGTCTTTTTAATGTCAGTTTGGTCCTTATTATGACTTATTTTCTTTATTTTACACCCTCAGTAGTTTCATGTCATCCCTTTTCTATCCATAGGGGCCACTGACCTATTTGTCCCAGTCATAACCTAGTTCTTTGCACACAGGACAATAGTGTGGTCTTGGACAAGAATGCCTAGTACTATTGTCCACCTCAGTGCTATTGTCCAATAGTCATGTTTTTAACTTCTTTTAGGCCCTTACCCTCCTTTGGGTCTCCTCTTATGATCATATTTATCTTTTTACATTTTCAGCCTACGAATAAGTTTCTCACATTCAAAATAAATATTCTTCTATATAAAGAGATTCACAAGGCATTCTAAATTAAGCACTTGTTTTAGATTAAGGTAAAAGCAGGTTTTGAAGGGGCCCCAAAACCCTTTACAGATCAAAAAATATAAAACATTACAAACCGCCAAGGAAGGCAAACTCACTAAAAAGCAGTAAAATAAAACTAGGTTTTACAAGGACCTGAAACCTACACAAAACCAGGTTTAACAACCTGAATCAATGCTTAAAAAATATATCATAAGCAACAAGCATTAACCATGACAATAAAAAACCCCAATATACCTTTGGTTTCTCTGTCACCAAGAATAATGAAGACACCGTCAGATCCAGCAATAATGATGACCATACCCAGGTTTGATCCATCAAACCCTAAAAATGTGCTACCCACAAAAATAGCACCACAAACAAAGAAACAAGCCCCAGAACCAGCACCACCAACGCCCATTCCATCCACCCGATCATCTGCCCAAACTCCCCCTCTGCAGAGGAAATGCCACCATGGCAATCAAATCGTCGAAGAGATCCCCAACGTCTGGAAGCACCTCAATATGAGCAACGACCCCAGTTGACAGGAAGTGATAGCAAAAAAAGCAGCCTCAAAAGTTAGGGTTTTGTTCAGTACTACGACCACTAAATAACACACTGTGTGGCTCTCCCACTGGGGTTTCCCCCACCAAATCCATAGCATCCATCATGCAAATAAAGATCTCATCATTTCTACACCTGCACCATGGATCCCAAAAAAATGCACTGCCCGTAACTGACAGCACCACCAACAAAACCCCCAGATCCGTCACCGCCACCATCCTTTCCAACCACCCAAGTGTCTACGAGATCACCCCCTCTGCTCAGACGATTCACCACCATGGCTTTCAAAATATCACCAAAGAAAACACCGATCTGCGCATAACAAGGTATTGGTCCGCACGACAGCCACAAACCAAAAATCTGAGGTAACAATATAGATCTGCGCCATAAAAAATAAACTCTACAGTGTCGTGCATCCACACACAACTAGTTATACAAAACGTAAAACCTTCGTGCCAAGACCAAAGCCACTCAGGCTGGAAATCCAGTCCACAATCCATTCGCAATACGGACAGCCGAAGCAAAAATAAAGTTCCACGTAGTAATAGATCTTGCATTAAAGTGTTTTGCGCATAGACGCAAGGGTTTGGGGGGCCGCGCAGATGCCAGCCTGCAGAGGTTAGGGTTTTAGCATGGCCGCATCCACAGCCACTCTCCCTCTTCTCGCTCCCTCTTAAAAAACTAAGCACTTGTTATTTTGGCACGTAATTACACAAAAATTAGTCAATAGTATAGCTTGGCATTATGCATATTTACTTAACATCACACATAGATCTACATGCTTGATTTAAAAATGGACTAAGCAAAAGTCATTATTGCATATTGTGCACATTTATTATGCACATTCTCTAAGGGATAACTACATTGAATCTGAGACCCTTATCATTGGGATTAATGTAGGCATTAGCCAGAACATCAAGGGTTGTATGTTGTTCGATTGTAACATCCCACAACCCACATTTTCTTCTTATTTTGGCATTTGATTCCATTGTTATTTCATGTGTGTAGGTATTCACTAGGGTTTTAAAGAAGGAACAATAAAAAAGTGACACAAGGGAATGATCAAAAGTTCTTGAGGACATATATAAGACCCAGAAGGCTTCTTATAGCTTCCTTAGAAGTTTTAGGGCTCCTACCCATAAAAGGACAATAACATAGTGCTTTTTGCCAATAACGCATCATGTTATAGATCGCTATTTAGTGATATCAACCTAAGATAGGTGAAATTCTAGTTTAAATATGAAAGTGATCTTGACTATTCCTTTGATATGTTCCAAAATTACCATCACTCAGTGGCGTGCATCCACTCTAGATAAGTGGGTTTCTCCTTTATACTTCCTCTTTAGGGTAAATAAATTAAATTAATCATTTGTAATATTTATCTGCATTTACCCCCTTACTCCATCCCTTTATCAACCTTAGGATTTGATCTATTTAATACCTAAAAGGATAAAACATTTGGTGAACCCAACTTATGATCCAGACAACAATTCAAATGACAATTCGGGTGATGGGTCTACCCTAATTGATGGCAAAACTTCTGGGAGCCATAAATTTTGCACCGTAGCTCCAATTGACTCACCATTTGAACCGTTGGAAAGATAATAATGAGGGAAACATCCTGAGATGGAATGGATCTTTTCTCAGTGAAGTTTGACCCCCTAAACCCAATGGAAGTGTCCTAAATTTTAATTTTAGTAGTGCAGTCTAAAAATAGTAATTCCTTGAATTTTGTATTATTGTAAATCATGGAAGTTGAACCAATGCATCTCCCTCAAGATTGGTGACCTTCCACATCCTCCCCACACCTTCAAAACATGTATAAATGAAGATGTAACCTGAAATGGAAATCAGACATCTCTTCTCAGAAATAAGCATATGTTTGGGTCTACAATTTGGATAAATAAAACATCTCTTTTCAGAGATAGCATTATTTGAATTGTGTTGTTATTATTTTTGAATTATCTTTCAACCAAAGATTTTGAGTTTTGGATTAGTGGTATCAGAGTGGTTTGTCTTTAGATTGTATGATCCTGAGGATGAGGTCAGATTATAGGAAGCTTGGGTGGAAAATAGAACCAGCAGAATATCCACCTATTCGCTCCAAATGACTTCAAATGGCGGACAACATCGAGGCATCTGATCCTTTCAAGAAAATGGTGAATGAAGCCCTCCAATAGCAACAAGTGCAGATGCTACAATAATTCACTCAAATTCTCCAACAAATCTCAATGGGAAATTCTGGCTCCTCATCTGCACCTACACATCCTTTCAGTGCCCCAACACCCTTCAAGGTTCAGGTGAATTTTGATATCCCTACATTTGAAGGCAAAATAAATTTTGATGCAATAGAAAATTTTTTGGATCAATTGTCATCTTATTTTTCTATAAATAAATTCACTGATAAAGAGAAGATTACTTTTGCTCTTCTGAAAGCATCATTGCCTGTCAAAAATTTGTGGGAAGTGTACAAAAAGAGATTCAGTGCAGATGATATTGGCCTTGAGATAGAACCTACATGGGATGATTTCATAGATGTTGTAAATGAAGAATACTACCCCATTGGAGCATATGATGATCTATATATAGAGTGGCAACAACTTTGCCAAGGTAAGGAATAATCTGTTCAAGATTACACTGACATTTTTCATTCTCTATCTGCGAGATTGGGCATCCAAGAAAGTGAGAAACATAAGGTTCTCAAATATTATGGTGGACTACAATGGTACATACGAGGAGAAATGGAACTCTTCAATTTGGAAACCACCGGTGAGGCATACAAGTTCGCAGTGAAGATTGAGCAGAAGCATGGAAGAATGAATATAAAGAATCAGTCTTCAAAATAGAAAAGTGACAAAGAAGGTCAAACACGAGGCCAAAATTGAAAGTAAAAGGAAGGAAAGACTGGGAAGTGGTGTGATTATCACAAATCTATAACTCACTCCAAAGAAGAATGTCAAGCTATCAAATCACTGCTTTCTGAGTCACAATTCTCTGCTCTACCTCATATAGACCCTATAATTGAAGAGGTTGAAGAAGAAATTATAGATGTTGATCTTGAAGCCATTGTTTCTTCATCACAGACACACGACAAGATGTTAGATGACAAAGAAATATTGTTTCACTCTAAGTTATGGGTGAAAGGTAAGCCTCTACATTTCATTCTTGATAGTGGAAGTCAAAAGAATTTAATCTCTGCTAATGTTGTGAAAAGCCTAAATTTGTCCATGAAGCCTCACCCAAAACCATACAGTATTGGATGGTTGAGTCCAGGGAGAAGCCTCTATGTCACCCACCATTGTCTTCTCTCATATGCAATACAACCTTTCCAAGATGAGGTCTTATGTGATGTGGTCAATCTAGATGTTTGTGATGTACTCTTTGGTCAGCCATTCATGTATGATCGACATGGTATATATGAATCAAGAACTAGAAGGATCACTCTCACTCTTGGAACACGGTGCTATAGGGTACCAAAAGTACCACCTTTTACATCTGTCTCTCTGATTAGTGCCAATAAATTTGTTCTCATGGTGGTCAAGCCACAGGAATCCAAAAGGGCTGATGTTACAGCCCTAACTACACAAATAACACAACAATAGAAGCAAATAGATACTAAGCTAAAGAAGTTCACGGCCTTCCATCCACAGACTGATGGTCAGACAGAAATGGTGAACAATCGGGCCCTGCACAGTTCCATAATCACAGTCCCTTCCAAGTATGCATCGGGAATCAAATCAAAGTAAAACTACCACACTTGATGAAAAATCTTGATGCAATGGGGACCATTGCTTCTCAAGGAGGGAGGAATGATCCAGACAACAATTCAGATGACAATTTGGGTGATGGGTCTACCCCAATTGATGGTGAAACTTCTGGGAGCCATAACTTTTGCACCGTAGCTCCAATTGACTCACCATTTAAACCATTGGAAAGATAATAATGAGGGGAACATTGTGAGATGGCATAGAGCTCTACTCAATGAATTTTGACCCCATAAAATCTAATGGAAGTGTCCTAAATTTCAATTTTAGTAGTGCAATCTAAAAATAGTAATTCCTCGAATTATGTATTGTTGTAAATCATGGAAGTTGAACCAATTCATCTCCCTCAAGATTGGTGACCTTCCACATCCTCCCCACACCTTCAAAACATGTATAAATGAAGATGTAACATAAAATGGAAATCAGACATCTCTTCCCAAAGATAAGCATATGTTTGGTTCTGTAATTTTGATAAATAAAACATCTCTTTTCAGAGATAGCATTATTTGAATTGTGTTGTTCTTATTTCTGAATTATCTTTCAACTAAAGCTTTTGAGTTTTGGATCAACTTACTTCGAATATTAATTAACAAATCCTAATTTCCTTCTAGGGTTTGCCTTCTCCTTTTTTGTGGTTTATTAAATTATGATTTTTTCCTAATTTTTTGCACATCCTAATTGATCCATATAAATCTTTTAATAGGGTTCATTGATTTAATATTTTATATTTCAGCTAAAACCCCTTCAAACCCTAGATCTGCATACTAAGTCCTCACACATCCAAATATTAGCCCTTAGCATTTTGAGTCAACTTCTTATTTTTTGTAAATTGGGATAAATATTTCACATATTTTCAAATTTATTTATGTTATATTATATTCTACCCATTTTTTGCTCATTGTTTATTCTTTAAATTCTCTTTCGTGGTAAGTTTAAGCTGACCTATAGGGAACCTCTTCACCCTCACCTATTTGATCAATTTTTTTGAACTTTTATCATAATTAAAAAAAATGAATGGACCAATTTTCAAAACCGTACACTAACACATGATAATGAGCATGATTTCATTTATAATGATGATTATTATTATTATTGTAATGGTGTATATGATTAATACCATGAGCATGAAAATGATAATGATAATGAGGATATATTAAATGCATCTTTTTCTCCTCCTCTCTCTTCCCTCACTTCTCAAAATCAACTTAACAACATAAGGCTAAAAGAGCCCCTTACAGGTAGTGTTTTGTTTGAATGTGATCCTAGCTTTAAACCACTTTTTCTACATCCTAATTTAAATTGAAACAATATAAGTGCAATAAAATCGATCTACTTTTGCATGATTCAAGTAATATTATTCCTTCACAAGATGTTCCTAACATAGAAAAGGTAAATACACCTTCTTCACCTTTCTCAATTCAATTCAAAAAAGTGTGTACAATTGATATTATACCTTTTACAGATTCATAAACTAAAGTAGATGATATTATGTTGTCACCTTATTTTACCTTTCAAGCTCAACATATTGATTCCATGAAAAATATAAATAATTAAAATATCTTTGTCCCTTCTCCTACATGTCATAATGTGCCAAATGAAAATATGATTGTTATTTCTTCTACCCTTGACTCCATTATTAAAAATAATGATAACATGTACATCCCACTCATAGCTAGTAAAGATACACATTGCATTCCACCGACACATGATGATATGTTACATATTAGTAAAATGTTAAAATATTCTTATACTTTTTCTCTTACTGAGTATGAAAATGATAGTTCTTATTCTCTTAACTATACAAATGAAATTAGTTTTGATTTTGATGAAACTTGGAATAACAATAAATACTATGATTTTATTAAAGAAGAAATTTAGTCTAGTCCTTCTAGTCATCTCTCTACTTCACCCATCTCTCATGACATAATTGATTAGTTATTAAATGATAATTCAAATAATCATGTCTTGAAATAAAAATGTGCAAACTTATACTCAATTTCTCTAGTTTACATAATTTACATTTGCATGATAATAATATGTCTTCGTTTCCATTAGCATGTGATACTTTTGTACCAATTAACAACATAAGAGATACAAATTAATCTCCTCTACCCCTCCTTACTACAATAGAACCTATTTCTCATCCTAACCTCCATGTAGGTGATAGCCAATTTCCCTCTCACGAGGTCCAAGCTATCACCCCTCGAAAGGCTACGGTGAGCCAACCCAATCTCTCTAATAATGTTCCATGGAATAGTGTATTAATATCTAAAATTAATGATAAGATTCAAGGTTCAAATGAACCTCTTAATGATGTTAATATACCTTATCAATAGGTAATCTCCTTGATGCATGTTGTGGGTACTTTACAACAACAAGCACATCAACTCACCTTATAAAGTAAAGCATACTACTCTTAGGTTGATTCTAATTCTATCCATGGCAATCCTATCCTACACACAACTATCAATGCAACACTACCAAATAAGTGTTAGATACAAGCATTACTAAGTTCAATGGATATGGAGATCCATACTTGCATCTAAAAGCTTATAGAAAGGTTATGGCATGTACCACTAGCACTTTGATTCTCCTACAATTATTTCCCAAGAGTTTAGAATATCAGGCATTGAATTGGTTCCATCATTCACTCCCTAGTGGTTCACATATGAGTCACATATGAGAGGTTGCCTTCACTACACCAGGGTAAGTCAGAACCAGTAAATGATTACATTTTATGATTCAAATCATGTATGTGACAGTTGATCTACTAGTTGATAGATTATGAGGTATAATACATCTTTTTTAAAGGTCTCATTCTCCATATTAAGGAGAAATTATTATATGATACATCAAAATCATTTTGGCATCTATGTCATACAACTATGACATTAGAGAACAAGTTGAGACTAGTTGAGATACATTCAAAAGCAGATTTGGATTTATATCTCTCACAATCATAGTCATTCAATATGGTCCAAGCATATAATCCACTTATGTCTAAGGAAGAAGTGGCACTAAAACCACCAATCAAGATACTTTATAAAGGCAAAGATCCACTTCACAGAGCATCTCCCAGAGTGAGTAGAATACAAGACACTATGAGATGACCTATATAGTTTGATTCAGATAGAGATAGGCCGCATGATATCTTATTTACATTATTAGATAGGAGGAGGATTATACTTCCTCCTAATCATCATCATCTATCACATAATTCACATAAAATAATAAATAAACCATATTACAATTATCATAGAATCAATGGACATTGTGATAATAGTTATTTTTCACTCAGAGATTGTATTGACCAATATGCTGATGGAGACATTATAATATTTACACAGGGGTCATCGAGATCTCCTTTTTTGTATTCCCCTATATTTCATTCCTAATTTATCCCTAGAAGTTCCTTTTAAGGAGCCATTGGTTACTCATCATATGATCCATGTGGTTTCTAGGCACCTAATTCTGTGAGATCTCATGCACCATAGAGTTAGCAAAGATGGAAACCAGTTCAAAGAGATCAACCTACTTACAATAGCATTGTGACAAAATGAAAAATAACTAAACCACCAATTTTAGTATGACAAATGATTAATATATTTGTAAGATATAATGCACAATATATTACAACCTTAATACAACTGATTAATTTATTCACTATAGAGTCTACAAATATAGCTATATCACTAAATAAATAATGCCACAATCAAAATATCACATAACATGATGTCCATATATCAAAAATTCCATGTGTATGTATATAACTTAGAAAAGTTTTCATATAATTCTACATAATCACTCAATAAGAGGAGCTTGGTCACCATCACCAATCTCATCATCCTCACTCTCATTTGCATACCCACTAGAGCTTGATGCACTTGCATCCCCTCTAGACCTAGATTGAGACCTAGCTCTATGCTATCTCTCTCACATCACTACTATCTTAACCATCACCTCTATATGCTCATGTTGAATATGAATATAATCATATACTATCTTACCACTTGCCCCACCTAGACTATTAAGTGGGGGCATAGCTCATATCTACAACTCTACATGTGCCTCATTTTTTTTTTTTGTTTCTTGCCTATATGTTGTGGTGGAAATGATAGATCAATCAAACAAATGTGCATGGATACCAGTAACCTCTATAGCCCACTCCACCAACCCATCATTCATGACATCATCAAGAATGTGTTGTTTAAGCTCTCACAATGATGCCTTAATGATATTCTCCTAGTACTCATCATCTCTTGCACCTATGCACACCAACACAATACATTAAGCATCTACTCTATAATTCAATACTAAAAAATCAAATATACCAATCTAAAATATCAACATACATATAACTACTTTAATGGGCTCTAGATCTAGCACATCCTCTATAATGGCCCTGTATCCCAAAAATAATGGTACCTATATATAATGTCCCCACCATAATATGTAGGCATATATGGCCCCCACATCATCCATGTCTCATACCTCTATCATAACATCTCTCTATCACTAAATCGGGGCCTACTCAATTGTTTTAGGTCTCACTCTGCTACTCGACCTCACTATGGCCTGACTACTCCTCACCCACACCCATGGTACAAGGGGAACATCATACACCACATCGAACTATCATGTAACCCACTCATACTAGAATCTCTAAAAAATAGTGCTTCATTGATCATGAATCCAATATCTCACCCAAATTTGCATCAATGAAACCTCATCCTTGATTCATCCTTAAAATTCCCTTTATTGTCTCCAACTAATATCTTGAGTTGTAACTTGATCCAACACCTATCAACAATGAATTGTGGTCCTTGACCGCACATGGGTTATGCCCATCCACCTCTTTGTAAATACCTATGGGTGTGTTCAATTTGTATGTGGAAAACCCTCCAGTCTAGCCATTGTAATATACTTGTAATCCCATTAATGTAATAATGTCAATGACCCAATCCCACCATTGCACAACTCTTGATTGAACCAGTACAAATCTTGATACAAGTGGGCCAACATAGTGTGAACCCATGAGTATACCATCATGTGATCCTCTATATCATAAGAAATATTATGCATCCTATATGCAATGGACACATCACTACTATCAACTACAACAAATGAATCTAATAAAACCATTAGAAACTTATACAACTACAAAACATTAGCTCTAACAATTATAAATAATAGTGCATCACTACTACTGCACCATAACAATGCATCCCTATAGGAATGGTTATAAAATACCTAGAGGCATGATATGTGTCTCTTTATCCACCTGCCTCCTACAATACCACTCACTAACTAGTAATAGGTATTATAAATATCCTATACACATCCTCTAAAGTACTACTCATCTCTCTAGTGGGTAGACAAAAGGTACATGTATCAGCATCACATTGCTCATATAATGTTCTCATCATGTGACAATATCATGGCATCAGTGTTAGTGATGCCATATACTCTAAACTAACCCTATCTACTAATGCTCTCTCACCATCTATCAAGGGTAGCCCCTATAGACACTCCATCATTTGATCACTCTATAACTCTTTCATATGTACATCTACCTACAAAAAACCCAAAATATGACATTAACATCTCCAAATATAAAATATACATCCTTAAATAATCAATGAATATAATTTTAATTCAAAAATTTTATTGCCCTAACCTATAAGATGATAGCGCTGCCAATAGTACTGTAGCATTGAACAATAGCATGGTCCTTAAACAATAGCATGATAGCCTAGGATACTAGTGTTGTCCTTCAAATGATAGCATAGTCCCTCAAAAAAACCTAATATAGAAAATTTTATCCAAAAAATGATGAAAAAATAAATAAAATGTTTAAATACATAGATTTTATAAAACAATAGAATCCTTATCAGTTCAACCTCATCATCTTCCTGAATCAATGCCTCCACCTGCTCATAATAGGTCATGTTAACACCTTATTTCATCGACATGTTTTCTTGTCTCAAAGAAATAATTATTTCAAAAAACTAAAAATTCAAATGACTTTAAACTCAATCAATCCAACCTATTTAAACCATGCTTTTGTAAAATACCACCTACATAAATTCAGCCCCACGTGCACATTTCACCAACTATTACCACAAACTTCCAATCATGATAAATTATCCCTCATAGCTCAAATTTTTGATCTATTTCTTTTTATAGAACTCGATGATGATATACCCCATACCATACCAATTGCACTTCTATTCTAGTCAAATTACCTCTATAGAGGCCAAAACTCATATTTTCTAAACAAGCTCATTATAGACCACAAGTCTATCTTGGTCTCAACTATAAATAATTCTTTTATAATTATCAATACAATTGATCCCATAATAATATTATCAACACCAATGACTCACTAACATACATTTCAATATCATTTTTGGTTCAGTATCCTTACCCTAGTTTCAACTCTCTCACTGAAAGGGGGCATACATGCACTATTCACACTAATACAGTAACTCAAATACTCAATCTCAAATATGCAGATATATAGATTTACTCAAATACTCAATCTCAAGTATATAGATACACATATTTACTCAGATACTCAGTCTTAGATATACAATTACATAGATCTACATAGATACTGAGGCTCAATTATATAACTACATAGATTTACTCAGATACTCAAGCTTGGATACATAGTTTCTTTATTCAAATAATCATAAATTTATATAAGTAGATACATAAATTGACTTAGAATTCTAGGGTTCCATGGTTTTGGTAGATGTTGTTTTAGATTCTTAGACTTTACATAGGAATTTGATACAGTTCTAGACTCAGGTTATGACTATGGGGGCATGTACATAGTATAATGTCCTTATATATACAATTTTTACATAGGTTACACAACTACATAACTTAGATATCAGGTTTGGTGGCATGATGCAAGGTACATGTTCTCAATCTCATAGGATTTTACCAAGTTATATAAATATAATGACAAATTATACCATTATTTATGTTCAAATCATCATATTACACTTAAGATGTCACCATAATTTCACCAGATTAGGTCATATAGCCATCTATAACGATGGATCTATAGTTCTCACCAAACCCAGATTAAACCAATTTGTGTAGGATTCAGGTCAATAAGTAGTTTTTAACCTCCAAGCACATTTCTTATCAAATTCAGTTACATATCAAAGTGGGGGCAAGCATGGCTTGTTTTTCCACATTTATAGATTACTTCTCAGACTCAGTTCACATATTAGAGTGGGGGAAAATAGGGCTTTATTTCTCATGATTCCATTGATTACTCAAATTTAGTATAAGGGACACCCACATTTTAGATTTTTTCTTCATAGACATCATTCCAATTTTTGTCCACTTCTCTTGCCAAGGAGTCGGTCAGGTCAAACCACATTTATTCTCTACATGGGTTGATCACACAGGTCAGTACGGGTATGAATTTTATTTTCTTTTACTCTAGTACTTTCATTTCATTACATTACTAGATTAAAGGGGGGGAAATGTACACACCCTAATTTGGTCAAGCAAACATAAGTACTATGTCTTTTGTATCTCTTTCACATGAAGTTCTTAATGATGAATAGGATTCTTGTTCACACATGTCACTTGGGTCTTTTAGATTTTAGTATGGTCCGTATTATGAATTATTTTCCTTATTTTACACCCTCGATAGTTTCATGTCATCCCTTTTCTAATCACAGGATCCCCTGGCATGTTTGTCCCAATTATAGCATAGTTTTTTACACAGGATAATAGCACGGTCTTTGATAGGAGCGCCCAATGCTATTGTCCACCTTAATGTTATTGTCCAACTGTAAGGCCCCATTTTACATAGTGATCATATTTGGCAAGATGACTATGAAACCATGACTTATATGTTCTAATTATTGAATTATGTTATTAATCATGTCCAGTTGAGACATGCAAGGATTTACGAAGGCTTTTCATTTGTTAGGAACCATGAGAAAGACTTATCAATCATGTTTTGGATTATTTACTTTTGAAAGTATGATGCTTACATTTCAATTACATAATTTTGCTTTATGAAATTTGATTATGTATATGAGATATATTGACTTAAATCACATTTAAATTATTATTATTACTAAGATTGTTAGTGGAAAATTATTTATGTATTGGATCATATGAATTATCTACATGTGTGTTGATATTCCATGAAGGATTGAATATGATTAATTGATTTAAATTTCCATATTTGATTAAATTCTATAGCTTAGACTATTAGGTTAGAGGAATTTGATGTTTGCATTGAGTGTGTAGGCATGAGAAAAAGGGCCAAATAAGGAAAGAGACTACACCAAGCATGGTTACATCACTAACTAGTTTTAAACATTATTAAACCCATGTTAAGTATTTGGTTTCCTAGTTCACCACCTTTTAATTTATCATCTATTTTAGGCAGCCAATATTTAAGACTTATGGGTGAAACTAGTTATCTCTTTACCTGAAGATCTTGTAGCTAATGTCTAGGATGTCTAGAGGTTGATTAGTATATCTTCCATGAATTTCCCTAGTATTAAGAGCAAGTGATAAAAGAGGTAAGGAAGACCCTAAATCAAATGTAGAAATTTTCAAGAGTTGTCATGCACCATAATTGAGCATAGGAAAAGACATCCCTTAATAAGGTATAACTAGGAAAATGTAGGTGGTTAGCTTAAATTGGGACCTCTTTATATAGAAGTCAATTTCCTTTAGTTGGATACTTTTTGCCAATTTGAAAGGAATTAAACTTAGCATAGGAGAAGGAGAATCAGTAGATAGGATCAACTAGTTAGGAGATCCGAGTTTAGATAATTGGAGGTTAGTGCTTAGGTGTTCTAAAGGTCGATAGGTGGACTTCCTTGTAACCTATGTTTTTTTGTTATTAATTTCAAATGAAATGAATATATTCTCTATTTGATATTATTGATTTCAATATAATAATACCACTTGGTTTTTCTATCTATTTTATTGTTTTCCCATGGTTTAGCAATAGCTACCATGTAGTGCTTGCCCATTTAAGGTCCTTAGAGAGATTGTGCCTCCTTAGTTTGGATGAAATATTTATAGTTCCTTGTTTACTTTATTGATTGAAAGAGAATAACACCATTTGGTTTATTCTACATATCTTATTATTTTTCCATGGTTGTGCATTGGTTGCCATGTAGATTATTTGCCTCGTTGAGGGTGGTAAAGAGGTTGTATTCCTCCTCACTTAAATTAGATGTTTTAGATTTTGTATAGAATGTATTTATGTTTTTTGATAGTAAGTGATGGTCATCTATGATCATCATCTTCATGTTGTTATCATATCAAAGTCCTCATGTGTTGGGCACAATAGAATGTTGTTTTATCCTCCCATGAATGTCCTGACATAAATGTGTTAAATTCATCTTATGTTGGGCATGGTGGAAGGTTGTTTGACCATTATTTATAGATAATAGTGGTATTTATTGAATTCCTCCTATGTTGGGCATGGTGGTAGGTTATTCAATTCTCCCATGACCATTGGTAAGAAGTAATAGGGTGAGATATCCTCTTATTATTCCAATCTTTTGATAGGCCTTGTTATGTTATAAGCCCTGCCTATTAATATTATATTCATGAATGTTTTGATTCACTTGAATGATCATTTGAATGCTTGTTTTCTTTTATTTTGGACTGGGAGTCTCTTTGGATAAGAACCAGAAATAGGATTGTAGGAGTTGCATGGTCATTCCCTTGTGTTAAGATACCCTTACTTAGATATCCCTCCCTACCTTTACCAAGTGATGTAAACATGCTTAGAGTTAGGATTCTTGAGCTTGATGGTGTCTAAATAAACATCTTGATGATGAAAAAAGGTTGGGTGGTGAGCCTTATTTCTAATGGCCAATAGGTGTTTAGGAGCATACGTGGAACACCGTTAAAGACTTTTAGGTTCTTTTGCTTTTGATCAAACTAAAATAAGTATCTCTCATTTATGATAAAATATGAATGAATCCATTATATTACTAATGTTTTAATGGCCTACTTTCTTATAAAATTATTGTGAAAGATAAATTTTGGATGATACTCCAACTATGGAATAAGACATATGCTTCTATTTATTAAAACCTCAGTGTCAATCTAAGATGTAATTGATTATGAATGTTTGATTTATAGGATATTGGGAAGAGTGTTATATGTATCAAAGTCTTTAGCCTTTGAGTCACTTTCAAATGAATAAAAAAATTAATTTCCTTGCTTAGATCTTTGTCATGAGTGACTGGTCTTTAAATCATTGTGTGTTTCTTTTGATCTAGATGTGATGTGATTTAAAGAACGAAACTTATCTTATTGAGAAGAAATAAAGTAAATGGCTATGAGTTTCTTATTGGGAATGACATTATAGCTTAACTAAATAGTCATAATGTAGATAATTACTCTACTAAAATATGTTTGTGGATGAGTCTTAGATAGAGGTATTCAGAGAGTTTTATGCCAAAAATGTTAAACACAGGATATACTGAGAGGGGGGGTGAATCAATTTATCATATATCTTATAAAACTTTCCCTTAACAAAATTCCACTTAATCAAACATTCAAGATATGCAATAAAACTCAAACAATAAACACCACACAAGATAGAGAGAGACACCAGATATAACGTGGAAACCTAATGTGGGAAAAACCACAGAGAACAATCTCAAGTATATGAATGAGCACCAACCCAAACAATATTCACAAGCACCAACTTGCAAGAGAACCAACCCCTTTGTCGAACGCCAACCCAGCAACTATTCATGAGCACCAACCCACAGGAGCACCAACCCCTTTGCCGAGCACCAACCCAGCAACAATTCGTGAGCACCAACCCACAGGAGCACCAACCCCTTTGTGTATACCACACAACTATCTCTCAATGTTGCTATCTCAACAAATGATAGTTCATTACAACATATCTTTCCTCTCTCTCACCTTTGCTCTTTTAAGCTAGATATAAAAAAATACAAATCATATTCATCTCTCACAATTTCTCTTCTAAGCTAGATATTACAATATCAAATCAACCTCTCTAACACATATTACAAATGGCTTCTCAAGCCTTTATTTATAGCTTTCCAAATGACCTTTCACCTTCCCCCTTTGTGACCCTTCAATCCTCATGGAAACTGGCACCAAATTTGTATGACCTTTCATATCCTTGCCTTTGAAAAGTCATGTGGTGACCCTTCATGAGCAAAAATGCCCTTCCCTCTTTTGTCCTTATCTTGGTGACTTTTCGTATTCCTCAAAGTGTCCTTTCATGAGAAATTGTGCCCTTCCTCTTTTGTCTTCACTTGGTGACTCTTGGAATTCCCCAAGATGACTTTTCATGGGAAAATGCGTCCCATCCTTCTTTTGTCTTTACCTCGTGGCTCTTTGACTTCTCCATGGGCCCTTATTTTATCTCATATGCAACCAAAAATATATTCGTTAATATTAAATATATATTAACTCACATTAGCCAAGATATATCTATTACAAACAACATTAAATGCAATGGGGCCTTTATCACCAATAATGCTAGACCTTTGACATCAATGACAATATTTCCAACAATCTCCCCCTTTGTCATTGATGGCAACCTCAATCTTGAAATTTCTATATCTTGTCACCTGCACATACTATCATCTAAAAACATATAGTAACTCCCCCTTATTGTAGCAACCTATATATGTTCCCTATACCTATTTCTGCACCTATACCTACACCTATTATTCTCTCCCTTTGACATCAATGGTAAAGGGCCTACTTGGAGCTAACACTTAGCTCCCCCTCAACTGATGCTGAACATCAATGGCAATAAGTAATAGAAATTACTCCCAACTCTTCTCATAGATCTTTAAATGTGTCATTTGATCGTGCCTTTGAAAAGATATCTAACAATATATACACATTGTTCCCTATCCTTTGAGCATCTGCAATCAACTCATTTGAATATTTTTTTCTAATCTCACAACCTTCAGCATGAAACTTTAATATGTATCCTTGATCACATATTTGACTAACACTCAATAGATTATGCTTAAGACCTTTTACATACAAAACATTTTTACTCTTAGTTCTACCATAATTCAAACTCAAAGTACCTTTTTTGGCTATCATAGCAGTCATTTTATCTCCTAATCTCATTGTGCCACCATTGATCTTCTTTAGAGATATGAACTTACTTTTATCTCCTATCATATGCCTCGAACATCCGCTATCAATTAACCATGGTTGATCTTTATTTCTTACATACAGAGCTATCTGAACCATCATAGAATCTTCAGGTTGTTTCTTCTGCCATGAACATGTCTGAACCTTCTTCTTGATGAATGGAGATTTGAAACTCTTATCCTTCTTCTTGATGAATGGAGATTTGAAACTCTTATCCTTCTTCTTGATGAATGGAGCTTTGAAACTCTAATCCTTCTTGACTGACTCGAACACGCTTCTACGATATTGAGCTATGTGTTCGAAGTTGTTGCACTTATAGCATACTATGGTCTCTTCATCAAAGTTTGATAGAGGCGCAAAAAATTTGTGGCTTTTGCTTGACTCTACTTGAATTTTCTTCTCCTTATTTCTAAAATTGTTAGCTCTTTTTCTACATTCTAATTTCTTATGACCATATCCATTACAATAAAAACAATAACTATAAAAATAAGACCTATCTGTATATCTCTGACCTGATTGTCTTTTGTAGCTTTGTTCTCTCCATCCTTCTTTGTTTGAAATGTCCTATGTATTCTTCACTTCTTCCCTTGTTTCCTCTTTTGTAAGAGCTTCAGCATAACTCTTCTTTTCAAATTCGATCCCTGTCTTATCTGAATTTGCTTTTTGACTTTCCAATATCTTATTCAATATGTTAGTGTTATCCTCAAATTTTGAGTCACTAACTACTTTATCATTGACTACTTTCTTAATATCTTCTTTTAAAGAGGCAATTTCAATAACATACCTTTCACATTCTTTTCTTGCTATTTCCAACTATGTTGTGAGATCTTCTTCATTCTTCTTGGCTTCTTCAAAGTGTGCTTGTAGATCTTCAATCATTTCCTTTGACTCCTATTCATTTTTCTCGATCTGGCACTTTAATCTTCAGTTCTTATTCTCAATAACTTTTAACTCTTCTAGGGCACAAATGAGTTCTCCTTCCATATTCACTTTAGCTTCCTCCTCTTCTTCTTCTTGATCACCTTCATGTATGGCCATGAATAGAATATCTTCTTCTTCTAAATCACTGACTCCAATATCTTCAACTAAGCTAGGATCCTTAGAATACAGGCTCTTCTTCTCAAATCCCTTCTTAGATTTGTCTTTGAAATTCTTCTTGTATGTAGGCTTTTCTTCTTCATCATCACTGGAACTATCACTTGATTCTCGAATCTTAGCTTTCTCTTTTGATATCTTGAAAGCCACTTCTCTCTTTGAGGGTTTATCTTGTTCTGTCCACATCTCACATGCCATGAGAATACCATGAAGCTCATCCATCTTTAGCTTGGCTAAATTCTTCATCTCCTCACTTGCTGAAACCTTTGCATCATATCTCATTGGTAGAGATCTCAAAACATTTTGCACCACCGTTGACTCATCCAACATTTCTCCAAGACCTTGAATCTGATTTACGATTTGATCAACTCATAAAAGATAACTTGCTATATCTTCTTCTTCTTCCATCTTCAAACTTTCAAACTATCTTCTAAAAGTCTGAACTTAGCTTGCTGAACCTTTCCATCACCTTTGTAAATATTCTCAAGATTTACCCAAGTTTCATGAGTAGATTTACATTGCATAACTTTAAAAAAATTATATTCACATAAACCACATAAAATAGCATTTAAAGCTTTAGCATTACATTCACTTGCCTTCTTTTATGTTGGAGTAATTACAGATGTATGTGGCTCTTCATATTCCTCCACCACTGCTTTCCATATGTCAAATCTAAGGGCCATCAAATAAGTCCTCATTCTTATGCTCCAAAAGTCATAATTCATCCCATCAAACAAAGATGCCTTATTTGTAAAAAATCCTTCTTGTGACCTAGCCATCGTGCTTTCCCGATCTACCTTCAAGCTGTAAAACTTTTTAAAAAAGAACCTGCTCTGATACCAATTGTTAAACACAGGATATACTGAGAGGAGGGGGTGAATCAGTATATCATATATCTTATAAAACTTTCCCTTAACCAAATTCCACTTAATCAAACATTTAAGATATGCAATAAAATTCAAACAATAAACACCACACAAGATAGAGAGAGACACTAGATATAACGTGGAAACCCAATGTGGGAAAAATTGTGGAAAACAATCTCAAGTATATGAATGAGCACCAACCCAAAAAATATTTGCAAGCACCAACTTGTAGGAGTACCAACCCCTTTGCTAAGCACCAACCCAGCAACTATTCATGAGCACCGACCCACAAGAGTACTAACCCCTTTGTCGAGCACCAACCCAGAAACAATTCGTCAGCACCAACCCATAGGAGCACCAACCCCTTTTTCAAGCACCAACCCAGCAACTATTCATGAGCACCAACCCACAAGAGCACCAACCCACATGAGCACCAACCCCTTTACCGAGCACCAACCCACAAGAGCACCAACCCCTTTGTGTATACCACACAACTATCTCTCAATGTTGTTATCTCAACAAATGATAGTTCATTACAACATCTCTTTCCTCTCTCTCTCACCTTTGCTCTTCTAAGCTAGATATAACAAATGCAAATCATATTCATCTCTCACAATTTCTCTTCTAAGCTAGATATTACAATATCAAATCAACCTCTCTAACACATATTACAAATGGCTTCTCAAGCCTTTATTTATAGCTTTCCAAATGACCTTTCACCTTCCCCCTTTGTGA
The DNA here is from genome assembly GCA_037957365.1 of Torreya grandis. Classification (NCBI taxonomy): domain Eukaryota; kingdom Viridiplantae; phylum Streptophyta; class Pinopsida; order Cupressales; family Taxaceae; genus Torreya; species Torreya grandis. The sequence goes on from JARHVA010001082.1 coordinate 2,825,318, forward strand.
CCCTTCAATCCTCATGGAAACTGGCACCAAATTTGTATGACCTTTCATATCCTTGCCTTTGAAAAGTCATGTGGTGACCCTTCATGAGCAAAAATGCCCTTCCCTCTTTTGTCCTTATCTTGGTGACTTTTCGTATTCCTCAAAGTGTCCTTTCATGAGAAATTGTGCCCTTCCTCTTTTGTCTTCACTTGGTGACTCTTGGAATTCCCCAAGATGACTCTTCATGGGAAAATGCGTCCCATCCTTCTTTTGTCTTTACCTCGTGGCTCTTTGACTTCTCCATGGGCCCTTATTTTATCTCATATGCAACCAAAAATATATTCGTTAATATTAAATATATATTAACTCACATTAGCCAAGATATATCTATTACAAACAACATTAAATGCAATGGGGCCTTTATCACCAATAATGCTAGACCTTTGACATCAATGACAATATTTCCAATAAAAATCCTTCCTTATAACAAAACCAACTTAAAATGAGAGGAGAGGTATTACTAATCTTCCTTTTTTGAGTTATTTTTACTTCATAGAAAATTAAGTCATTTGACCCTATATTTCCTTGAATGAAATGAAATGAGCCAAGGGCCATTACCAGTTGATTCATTTGATTAATACTTTAAAGTAATCCTTGTTATGAGTGGATACCTTTTAACCATTGATTTTTCTATAATAAGATGAGTCTCCCAAAATTTTTGCATATTTGACTAAACTAATGAGAATATTGGTTTAACATCAAAAGTGTATTTTTCCCTGGGCACCTTATTGCTCTATAATTTATGTGAATATATAATTAACTCAGTAGAGTCTATTTTGAGGAATAGAGACTTTACCTAGATCCTACAAATGATAGTTACTCACGCAGCCATTTTATTGCCTTAATTGAGTTCTCTTTCTATTATGTTGTCTCTACATTTTATTTCAAATTGTGCCTCAATTCAATCATGAATTCAACTACACTTAGCCTTGTCTTATCTTAGCCATATCCATTTGATCAAGTTACCTTTCAATATTCGTTAATATTAAATATATATTAACTCACATTAGCCAAGATATATCTATTACAAACAACATTAAATGCAATGGGGCCTTTATCACCAATAATGCTAGACCTTTGACATCAATGACAATATTTCCAATAAAAATCCTTCCTTATAACAAAACCAACTTAAAATGAGAGGAGAGGTATTACTAATCTTCCTTTTTTGAGTTATTTTTACTTCATAGAAAATTAAGTCATTTGACCCTATATTTCCTTGAATGAAATGAAATGAGCCAAGGGCCATTACCAGTTGATTCATTTGATTAATACTTTAAAGTAATCCTTGTTATGAGTGGATACCTTTTAACCATTGATTTTTCTATAATAAGATGAGTCTCCCAAAATTTTTGCATATTTGACTAAACTAATGAGAATATTGGTTTAACATCAAAAGTGTATTTTTCCCTGGGCACCTTATTGCTCTATAATTTATGTGAATATATAATTAACTCAGTAGAGTCTATTTTGAGGAATAGAGACTTTACCTAGATCCTACAAATGATAGTTACTCACGCAGCCATTTTATTGCCTTAATTGAGTTCTCTTTCTATTATGTTGTCTCTACATTTTATTTCAAATTGTGCCTCAATTCAATCATGAATTCAACTACACTTAGCCTTGTCTTATCTTAGCCATATCCATTTGATCAAGTTACCTTTCACAACATTTACCTTAATTACTTGACAAGTTCCCTACACATTTTTACTTGAGCAGCGTATGTCTTGTCACTTTACTAGGAGCTTTTGTGGCCCTTTATACCTTATCTAAATAATTACTTTAGCCTTTTTTTATTTTGATTTTACCTTAGTCAATTTCACAAATTTTGATGGATGGTTTGGAGGAATACACATATCACCATCCCGCTAACCTGGGAGTGATGTCATCATGGTCTATCACATGGTCGATGTTGAATGAGTAAGTAAATGTTATGTTATTGTGTGGAATCATCCCAAGTAACCATGATCCCAGAGATGATCATAAAGGAAGCTTACCACTAGGCTAATGGGCAAGTGATATGTCACCACATGGCATCATCTTGGTAACCCATAATCCTATATTTTTTCATATAAGGAGTTTGCCTCCAAGATGATATGCTAGCAAGATGTTGCCGTGTGGCATCATCTTGATGATTTGTAACACCATTGAAGACCATATTGAGGGTAAAGCCTCCAAGATAGCAATATGTTTCCAAGTGGCATCATATTAATTATCTATAATCTTGGGGATATATATGCAATATGATAATTTTTCAGACCAGTAGGTAAGTGGTAGGATGTTGTGTAATAAGAAAGGCCCCTAAGAAATCAATGAGAAGATAGCATAGACTTAGATCTCATCAAATCTACCACATAGATACAAACTATATCAGCTATGACTAGGTTGATTTTGATGGTTGTCTAAATGTCATAATGTATTAATCTTTAGTACAAGTCTATAAATGGGTTTGATAGTAATTGGTTGAATGAACCAGAGATTATGATCTTATTAATCGATGGCATGCACCCGATTATGGAATGGTGGTAGTGGTAAGGGTTGCATGAGGGTTAGGATTAACATGAATTATTTTATTTATTTGGTTGTTTGTGGTTTGACTGTATCATGTTTGTTGGTTCATAAAAAAGAAAAAAATGGGCATGATATTTTCATATCACAATTAGGGTTGCAATACTAGGAGCTCTAGGTGATTTAAATTATTTTGGCTTATTGGTTTCTACATGTTTTTTGATGTCTTTCATGTTGGTATGTAGAATGACATGAGGACAATGAGCACCTCATGGTGATGATCCCATTGGTGAGCATGAACCTCCCTTTGAGTTGAGACTAAATTAAATAAGACCACAACTCATCTTAGCCATGTAGTACATGTGGGATGTCTTGCAAGAAAGATTGCCTATGATTCAACATAAACTAGATAGGCATTCTCCATGACATTACCATGATGATGAAGAATCAATTAAAAGAGAAATTGAGAGGTATATAAGTCCTTCCCATCACCATTCAAGGGATATCAAAGGTGAATAACATCTTCATGGTGGGTGACAAGAGAGATGAGATATGGACCACCCTCTCAAGCCTGCGCCTAGAGACCTAGTTAAGGATTTCCTTAAGATGCATCCTCCTACTTAATATGAGACTCAGTAGGGACTTACAGAAGAAGCTTAGTTGGAAAGCATGAAAGGATGTTTCACCTTATATGATTTTGAATCCAATGGGAAGGGCCATTTGGGCACCCATATTCTCAAAGATGCAACCGAGATGTGGTGGGAAGGTGAGGTGAAAAAACTCCACTTGACACCAACATCGCTCACATGGGAATTTTTTAGGAGCATTTTAGAGCACGTTACCTATCCTCAATATATTTTCAAAAGAAGGTAAAATAATTTCATGACCTTCAGCAAGGAACTGGCACTATTGCTCAGTATGAGTATTTTTTTTAGATTTAATTGGGTATGTACAAGGTTACATGGATAAATCTAAGTGAACAGGTTCATTAGAGGCCTAAATTTAGAGCTAGCTAGTGCAGTGCAAATTTTAGCTCCCTCAACCCTAGCATAGTAGTTGAAAATCCCTACTTGGTTGAGGAGTCTCATAGAATGACTCAAGATGCATGATATAAATTTCATGGAAAATTGCAATCTCAACATGACTCAAGGTCGTAAGGTGTGCGGCTTACACCTAGGGGAAGTTAGAAAGTAACTCAATCCAACTCTAGATCCCAACAATAGTAGTTTGAGGGTAATTATTCTTGACATAGTCAGAGTAAAAATTGATTGGATAAAGACTATAGAAGACAAAGTGAGGTTAGGCCTTAGAACCATTGATAGACTGGGACTATACGAACTCAAAAGTCTGAGCAAGCAAGACCATTAGGATCAACTACCTCTTTCAAACCTAGAGAAATTAGAACCCCTTTAGGGTAAGACCAACATAAGGGTATTTGTTTCACATGTGGATCTATGGATAGTTATGCATTATATTGTCCTTTTGGACCGTCAGTTTTCACCAGGTAGAAGGCTCTAGTGTTAGAGCAAACAATGGGTAATGTGGGTTGAGGACATAGAATTTATGTAGCAATGGATGATCACCAAGTCGAGAACCAGGTAATGGTCATAGAAACCATAGGTAAGATAGGAAGAATTTCAATAGTTATTTTGTTTAATTTAGGAGCATCAAACTCTTTTATTTCCCCTTATGCTTTAGACCATTGTGGGTTGATGGCAGTTCGTCAATTGGAAAGTTAGGTAGTTGAGTTGGCCTTTGGGGACAATATGTCTATTATCTCCCTAGTACATAGTTGTGTATTAGACCTTGGTGTCTTCCTTCCTATAGTGGAGCTGTGCATTATTCCCTTAGGCACATATGATGATGTCTTGGGTATGGATTGGCTTACAACTCATAAATCCAAGTTGGATTATCATGACAAGGTTATCAAAGGTGAAGATGACCTTGAGATGCCTATGGTATTATTTAGAGTTAAGAGACATATTTCCATTCACATGATCACTACGATGAAACTCAATAAAAGTGTAATGAAAGGTTTTCAATTGTTTGTTATCATAGTGAGTGATAGGCTAGATGAGTTAGAGAAGGTTTCTCTACATGACCATCTTGTTCTATGGGATTTTTTTGATGTGTTTCCAGATGGATTACCTGGTATGCTTCCTTCATTAGAGATTGATTTTTAGATTGACTTGATACCTAAGCCTGAGCCCATCTCAAAAGAACCATATATAATGACCACCTCAAAGTTTTGTGAACTCAAGTTATAGTTAGATAAAGTCTTGGAAAAAAGATTGATTCATCCTAGTGTGTCCTCATAGGGAGCATCAATCATCTTTGTGAATAAGAAGGATGGATCCTATTATGCATATTTTTCACACCCCCCTCAATTTTTTGAAAACTAATACTCCTTCTGCCATAGAGATGACTCAGTCATAAAGTTTAAAACTATGTTGGGACCTAGTCAATTAGTAGTATATTTAGATGCATAATTTCAATTACATAAGTTGATGATAATTAGTTTATGAATTCATATTTATATTTTGAGTGGTTTTGAAAAGCATAAATGGATGAATGAATAAAATATGCATATCTATTTATCACTAATGAATGTTTGTGATCAGTCATTTTATTTTTTAGTTGATTACTGATTAGATTATAGTACAGCATTTTCATCTTGAAATAGGGACACTTTATAGGGTTTATCAAAATTGGAAGCATTATATGATTGTCATATATCTTCATTGGTCTTCAACTGAGTATTTTATATGGATTTTAGATTAATTTTTAGTTGATAGTTTGATCAGATTGTGATAATTAATTTGATATGTTAATATGCAACATGTTTTGATCTAGATGAAAGATATATTGACTGGTTATATGGTTTTCCTGTTAATTCATTTTCAAATTGTGAGTATACAGATGGATTGGTCATTATTGTTACAATTTGAGAAAGCAATGCATCTTATGGTTTAACAAATCAAATATATTATTTGATTTATCATGAACTTCATTTGAAAAGTCTACTATGATATTTATATGGATTTATCAGTATAATTGATGGATCAATTTCAAACAGTGATCCGCTACAAATATAGTTAACATTTTGGAAATATTGACATGATTAAGATAGTTTGATATTAGATAAATTATTTCCTAAGGATATTTAAACATCCTAAAGGGGCTCTAAGTTTAGTCTTAAGGCTTCATTATAATAAAGGTCCTAACCTAAGGTCATTTATCCTAAGGTTTTAAAAATGATACAAATAAATCTATCAAGCCCTAAATTCTCAGGGTGATTTCAAGGGTATTTTGAATAGTTTTAATTCGATACATGAAAGATTATGGAATAAATGATTTGTTTCAAAGGTTAATTTGATTAACCTAAGCTATGTTCATTCTTGAGACATAAAGGTTTTATGAGTTGGCAAGTAAGTTGGCAGTTTTGTGGTAAATGAATGTTGTAATGGTAAGTTAAATTGGAAGTCCATTCGATAAACTTCAGGCATGCTTGGCTGGCAAGGTGAGTTAATGAAAGACATGATAGAGGCTTTGATATATAACAAAATTGAATGGTAGTTTAAGGAATTTAATATATTTGGTACATGCCCAGAATCCTACAAATTGGTAAGTGTTTATCAAGTGTTTTGGTAGTCACTAAATTTGATAGTATAGCTAATTTGGTTAGCAGGATGTTGAATACTAGTCTCGATTTGATAAAACCAATGGTGATTAAACGCGTAAGTATGGTAGTTACATCAAGGGACTTGGCTTATAAATAACATCATTTTTATTTTTTTGGTCATTTTTCAAAGCTTTATTGTAGAAGTGTTACTTTGTTGGTTTGAATTTTGGAGTTACAGATAGAGATTTGTGAGAGGAAGGTTGCAAAAAAGTGCATATAGGTATGCCGTGAACAAAATTAAGTTTTTAGGAATATTTTTAATTGTTTTGAATAGTCTTTTTGTTGCATGGAAAATAATATGGTTTATGGTCTACATGTGATAACTTTTGTTAAAGCTATATGTGCATGTATGTTTTGGAAAGTTGACTAAACTTACAGTTGAGTGGTTGAATATATCATTGCTTTGCATAGATAATGATGAGAAATGGATTTAGTTTTGATAAATAATATCAATAGATGATAAGATAAGAATATGTAGATTTATCATTTTGGTTTGAGCTTGGTTTTCTTAAAAATATTGAGGCTTTTCTTGTTGAATACACATTATGTTCTGGTTTTATGTGAGAAATATAGATTTTAGTGGCATTTCGAATAATAACTTGGTTGAGGTTTTGGGCTTTGAAGGATTTTATTATATTGAAAATTTTGGTGCCCAAGTTTCACATGCTTAGGTTTTTTCTATAAAAATAAACTTTGTACGTTTGTTTTCATAAATATTTTGAAGGCTTCAAATGATTTATGGTCTACCATGATATACAAAATTTATGTCAGAAGGTTGTTCAAACATATAAATCTAATTGTACTTTAGTATTTTGAAGCTATAAGTTTCATTCACTAGTTTTAGTTTTAAATCTTGGTTTTGAAGAAAAGAGTTTGCATGGTTATGTCGTGAATACGATATGATGAACTTATCTGTAGAGAAAATGAAGGATATTGTCGGACTTGCATTTCAATTTTGGTTTCAATGTTTTGTTATAATAAATGTGGGTTTTTCAAGTATTTTGAAGTAATAAATTTCATATAAGTTTGAGGTTTTATATGAGCTTTTGAAATTCTAATGGATTCAAAAAAAAAATCTTCTTAGTATTATGTGATGGAATGTTGTGGAAATATCTTCATGAACAGTTTTTGAGTTGCATGAATCTTATTAATACAGATGGATATGTTTGGGTTTTTATTCAAGTTTTGGAAATAAATAATAGTGAAAGGTGATTGATAAGTTTTCTTGGAAGACTGTTATATGTTGTTTTCTTAAGTTTTAAAATCATGTAAAAATAGAATGACTCATTGTGATTTTTTGGTCATGGTTACATGAGATTTAATGGTTTCAAAATAGTTGAAACTTGATGTTTTAGAATAAATTATTTCATGAAATTTTAAGTTTGTTATTTTATTAAGGTTTTGACATATAGATTGAAATGGAATACAATCTATAATATTTTGGTTTTGTTTTAAAGGGCAATAAGGCTATTAAAAGTTTCAAAATATTGTATTAAGATGAATCCAATTTATAATAATGACTTGGGAAAGGTTCTCATGGTTTAGTTTCTTTGTCAAATTGAGAAAAGATATGCAGATTGTAGTTTGAAAAATACATTTCATGAATAAGACTTTATGGAAATATTGCTTCCAATTATGAGAATTGGTTCGATTTATATTCTTAGATAATTTTGATACAGTGAAGAATAGATATGTCAAGATATTTTTAAAATAAAATTATGATAATATAATTTTATTTTAAAAGTTCAATTAGTTTTAAAGGATATTTTGATAAAATCAATGGAATATTATAATGATATTTGATATAGTTGTAATAATTGAGTTTGTTTCAGTCAATAGATAGTATAGAGATTAGTTTGCTAATAATGGAATTTTATAAGTGACTATGGTTTGATTTTAGAGATATAGTTTGGCTTCATAGTGAATAAATGCATGTTAATTTTTCAATCATAAATAATCAATTTTTTAATATATTTCAAATGGATAGGATGTCAGGTTGGGATCAATTAGGATCAAACAGAAGTAATGATAACAAAGGTTGGGGTCAAAATTTAGATAATGTGAATTAGCAAAACCTGAATAGATAATTCCCAAGGGAAGGTTTCATGGCTAGGAGATTTGGCCCTTGGTATGTTAGTAGGGGTGTTAGGATGTCAATCCACTTTGATGTAATAGACCCTAAGTTTCCCTTCAATCCTAAAAACCTTAGAGGTAATAAAGGATTTCACGATCGTAGATTTGTTGCTAGGTTTCATTCCCATAGTAGTTCCTCTCACCACTTGTAAAATAATATACATCAGTTTCTAGTTCAGTCTCCTACCCCAAAAAGTATTTATCATATTAGTGAGCCACAACAAGTTAATGAAGCCACTCAGTTAGACATTGAAGTATCCCATGCCAAGAACTTTGTTAATCTTGCCTTACCTTATATTACTAATGCACCCTTACCATATCAGAGAGATCCTATCTTAGGGTGCAAAAAGTTAAGTTTAAAGAAACCTATTTCAAGTTGTAGGAAACACAGCCTTGAAATTCACCCAACTACTTTAGATAAATGATCAAACAGTTAGAATGATACAGACACTCCAGTTGAATTCAGAGTTCTCAAACTTATTAAGCTAGAGGTAGATGATCCCACAAGTGACTCAAGAATGAGCATGGTTTATCTTCTAGTAGTTGAGATGGAATATAATGAGTGTGTGAATGAGTAAGGAAAGCTAGTAATTGAGGTCCTTTTTGATTTTGATGATTATTGGATGTCAACAGGATAAATTTTCATTTTATCAGTTGAACTTTTAGTTGGCAAAACTCTATACTTTTAGATTTAATACTTTTTATTTCAAATTTTTTATATTTTGGTTGGATATGTTAAAAGTATAGTAGATTTCAATTTGTTGATATATATATATATATATAGTTTTTGAAAATATGCATTATGGTTTTAATATAAATAGGAATTTCATCTATTTTGATGTATCTATTTATTTATTGAAGTATGTTATTCCATTTTATTATTAATTAATTAAGGGTCCCCACCCATTAGGAAGTACCCAGTCTATATTCAAATACTTGATCCATTAAGACTTTTAAGTCTTAATTAATAATTTTCTATAGTAATTGACTTTTTAAAAGTCAATTAGTTAAGTTAAACTAGTAACTAACTAATGTTAGTTACAACTTCTTTTCCAACCAACTTTGAAGCATAAAAGGATATCAAGGGTTCATTTGAAAAGAGGAACAACATATGTATTGAAGAATTAGACATTATGAAGTCAATCATTTATCTCTCTCGTATGCAACTTTTCTAAGATAGCATGACTTTTGCAGATAGACCCAATGGTAATTTCTATGATGATTGAGTAAATTGCATAGGTAACATAGATATATCTAGCTTTATATTATAATTTATAATATATTATCTAAATTTTATCAAGTTTAACATCTTTTGATGATTGATCCTTGCAGTCCTATGTGTAAAATCCAAGTATTTAACTCAAATAATGATGAAAACTTCGCTAGTTGTGACATTTCATTGATCTATTTGATTGTAAAAGTTGTCTCTCGAAATATTTTGTAAATAAAGATGTTGGTTCTATCTATTTTGCTAAGATGAGTCTCTCTATTGAGACTCGCATGTTTTATATGTATTATACTTTATATTGACTTTGACTTTGACCTTAACTTAGTTTAATCTAATTTAGATTAATCTTTGATTAATCTAGTTTCCTTTTCTTTTTCCTTTAGTTTTAATATATTTATATTTACTTTTACTTTTTATTTCTATTTTTCTTTGATTAATTTCTGATATTGGTCTCCTTTAATTAATTTCTTAGAGTTAGATTTAGGGAGATTTAGATTAATTAGTTTGTAGATTTAGTTTAGATTTAGATTGTCTAAGTTTTATTAGACTTAGATTATTTTGTTTTGTTCTAGTTTAGTTTAACTCTTAGTTCTTTACTTAATTTAATTAGTTTGTTATGTTTTGTTAGTTGTTGTTGGTTTATGGGTCTTATTTTTTTAGTTTCATTTGATTGCTTACTTGATAGAAAATTTGTTTATCTTGATTTATCTCAATTACTTCATATTTATGATTTATTATCTTGATGTTCCTTAGAAGTTATTACAGCAAAAGCAAGATATTACTTTGAAATATATTTTATCTGAATCAAATTTCTTTCCTTCAAGAGATTGTCTAGTTTATAGGCCTTCTTTATTGGATAGGATAGATTACATATTCATATTTGAACTAATTCATTATTTGATATAAGTGGATTTCTGAAATTATCATGGAATATGTTATATTTAATAACTTATTTATTATTTCTCAGAACATTTAAAAAATATCTTGCATCTTTAGGATCATAATTGAACCTTTAGAACCCTACTATTAGACTGGCACACTTCCAACTTAACCTTCACAATAGGCAAAAGGGTTGATTAGTTGATGGTATAACTTTCATCATCAACAAATCCCTTCGATTGTGCATTGATTATCGCCAATTGAATAAGTTAATGATTAAGAATCGTTATCCCTTGCCTATAATTGATGATTTATTTGACAAAATGTGAGGAGCCAAAGTGTTCTTCAAAATTGATTTGAAATCTGTATACCACCAGTTGCATATCATCGAGCCTGATATTCATAAGACTACATTTTGAATGTGGTATAGACATTATGAATTCACAGTTTTACCATTTGGTTTTATTAATGCTCAAATAGTATTCATGAGTCTTATGAATAGAGTGTTTTACTCCATTTTAGATTGATTTGTGTTGGTGTTTCTTGATGACATTTTGATCTATTCATAGAATGAAGAGGAACATGAGGACCATTTGAGGAAGGTCCTACAACTTTTAAGAGAAAACTAACTGTTTAGAAACTCGGAGAAGTGCACCTTTACACAGTCTGAGGTGAAATATCTTTGACACATCATTTAAGGTGTTGGAATCTATGTGGATCCTATCAATATTCATACCATTATGGAATGGCCAACATCCTCTAACATTACAAAAGTTCACAATTTTATGGGATTGGTAGGATATTATCGATGCTTTATTGAGAATTTATCTAGCATTGTGAATCCCATCACTTCAATTCATAAAAAGGGAAAGAAGTTTGTTTGGACAGCAAGGTGTGAGGAAGATTTTTAGTTGATTAAAGAGTGACTCATTAGTGCACCAATTCTAGATGTACCTAATCCCACGAGAGAATTATTTGTTTGTATTGATGCAACGAAGGAAGGATTAGGAGTTGTACTCATGTAGGAAGGTGGAGTTATTGTGTATGAATCTTAAAAACTCAAAGATTATGAGAGGAGATACCCCACACATGATATGGAATTTGTATCCATCATTCATGCTTGCTTAAGATGGAGAAACTTCTTACTTCATCATAATTTTGTTGTAAAGATACATCATTTTAGCTTGTAAAATATATTTAATCAACCTAACATCAATGCACATCAAAGCTGTTAGATGGAATTGTTGTGTGAATACGACTATGAAATTTTGTATATTAGAGGAAAGAAAAATGTAGTTGTTGATGCCTTGAGTAGAAGACACCATGAGTTGGCAATAATGAGTTTGTGATCTAACCTATGAAGTCAAATTTTCAAGCAAATTTCAAAAGATAACCTCTATAAATAAGTAAGTCAGTTGTTAGATTCTAGTATGAATCTGAAAGGTAAATTTTAAGTCTATTCTCTTGAACCTAATGGTTTGTTGTGCCATAAAGGGTGTATCTATGTTCACTTACTTGGAGGCTTGTGTAAGTAGATTATGTCTGAGTATCATAAAGCTCCTTACCAAGCACACCCTAGAGTTAAGAAAATACAACATAAGTTGAGACAATTATATCATTGGGCCAATTTGAGGCATGACATTATTGATTTTGTAGCTTGTTATCTAGAATGTCAGAGGATAAAGGTCGAGCATCAACACCCATTGGGACTATTATATCATCATTAAATTTTATAATTGAAGTGGGATATTATGTCCATGGATTTTATTATAGGCTTGCCTACTTTGACATATCATCATGATGAAATCATGATCATAGTGGATAAATTAACCAAAGTAGCTCACTTTTCTCCCATAAATACCACTTACAATGCCAACTCAGTACCAAAGGTCTTTCTGGAAGACATTCTTAGATTACATAGGATTCCCTATAAGATTATTTTAGATTGAGATCTAGTATTTACTTATCACTTCTAGAATTTTTTGTAGAAGTCATGGGGCATTCAACTCAATTTTAGTACTTCTTACCATCTCAAGACTGATGGACAAACTGAGAGAGATAGTCATTTCTTGGAAGACATGTTATTCATGTATGTTATGGATCAACAAACCTTTGAGGGTTCAGTATCCTCACCTTTTTCAATGACTTACAAGTTGAAGTCTACATCAAGGGAGGGGGATGTAAGGCCCCATTTTGCATAGTGCTCATAGTTAGAAAGATGGCTATGAAACCATGACTTATATGTTCTAATTATTGAATTATGTTGTTAAGTCATATCCAGCTAAGACATGCAAGGATTTATGAAGGTTTTTTATGTGTTTGGAACCATGAGAAAGACCTTTTATCAATCATGTTTTGGATTGCTTACTTTTGAAAGTATGATGCTTACATTTCAATTATGTCATGTTGCTTTATGAAATTTGATTATGTCTATAAGATATATTGACTTAAATCACATTTGAATTATTATTCCTAAGATTATTAATGGACAATTATTTATGTATTGGATCATATGAGTTATCTACATGTGTGTTGATATTTCATGAAGGATTGACTGTGATTATTTGATTGAAATTGCCTCATTTGATTAAATTTTGTAGCTTTGACTATTAATTTAGAGGAATTTGATGTGTGCATCAAGTGTGTAGGCACAGGAAAAAGGGCCAAAGAAGGAAAGAGACTATGCCAAGCATGGTTATATCACTAATCAGTTTTAAACCTCTGTTGACTTATTTAGTTGCCTATTTCACCACCTCTATTGACATATCATCTATTTTAAGTAGCCAACATTTAAGCCTAGTGGGTGAAACTAGTTTTCACCTAACCTCAAGATCTTGCAGCCAATGTCTAGTGGTCAATTAGTAAATCTTCCATAAATTGCCCTAACACTAAGATAAAGTGGGAAAAGAGGTAAGGAAGTCCTAGAAGCAATCGTATAAATCTACAAGAGCTGTTATGCACCTTAATTGAGCATAGAAAATGATGTCCCTTAATGAAGCATGGCCAAGAAAATGTAGGTGGTTGACCTATTTTGCAATGTATTTATATATAAGTTGAGCTCCTTTAGTTGGGGACTTTTTTCCAATTCAAAATTAATTAGACTTAGCATAGGAGAAAGAGAACAAGCAGATAGGATCAACTGGTTAGGAGATTTGAGTCTAGATAGTCGAAAGTTAGTGCCTAGGCAATCTGAAAATCAATAGGCAATCTTCTTTATAACCTATGTTTTTCCACTATTCATTTCAAATGAAATGATTATATTCTTTATTTGATCTTCTTTATTTCAAGAGAATAAGACCACTTTATTTATTCTGCATGTTTTATTATTTTTCCATGGCTAATCATTGGCTGCCATGTAGTGCTTACCCATTTGAGGGCCTTGGAGAGATTGTTCCTCCTTAGTTTAGATGAAATGTTTCTGATTTCTTGTTTGCTTTCTTGTTCAAAGGAGAATAAGACCACTTGGTTTATTCTATCTTATTGTTTTTCTATGGTTGTGCATTGGTCACCATATAATTTCTTTGCCTAATTAAGGGTGGTGGAGAAGTTGTGTTCCTCCTCGTTTAACTTGGATGTTTCATATTTTATTCATGTATCCCCATCTTGATGATCTGTATCCCCATTGAAGACCGTATTGAGGGCAAAGCCTCTAGGCTAGTAGGATTTTTCCAAGTGGCATCATCTCAATGATCTATAATATTAGGTATGCAAGTGCAACATGAGAATTTTTCAGACCAATAGGTAAGTATTAGGATGTCACATGGTAAGAAAGGTCCCTAGGAGTTTGAAGAGAAACTAGTGTGGCTTTGGAGCCTGTTGAAGCCACCACGTGGATGCCAACTACATCAGCTATGACCTAGGTTGATTTTGATGGTCATCTAAACATCACAACACAATAATATTCAGTACAAGTCAGTGAATGGGTTCTATATCACTTGTATGAGCTTCTTAACTGATGACATCCACCTGAGTATGGAATGGTGGAAGTGGCAGAGGTTGCATGAGTGTTAGGATTAACATAAATTCATGTATTTGTTAATGTGTATTTGTGTGGTTGTTTGTGTTTTGTATATGTCATGCTTATTATTTTAGAAAAAAAAGATAAAAAATGGGCATGACATAAATGGTCATGTTTTTAACTTCTTTCAAGTCCTTACCCTCCTTTGGGTCTCCTCTTATGATTATTTACCATTATACCTTGTCGACCTGCAAAGAAGTGTCTCACATTCAAAATAAATATTCTTTTATATAAATATCTTCACAAGGCATTTTATAGGGGAGCACTTACTATTTTGGTACATAATTACACAAAAATCAATCAATAATATAGCTTGACATTCTGCATATTTACTTATAACATCATAAATAGATTTGCACTGTTGATTAAATAAAGGCCTAAATGAAAGTCATTATTACATATGGTGTGCATTGATTATGCATGTTCCCTAAGGGATAATTGTATTTGATATGAGATCCTTATCATTGGGGTTAATTTAGGTAGTAGATAAAACAATGGTTGTTTTAGGTTATTTGATTGTAACATCCCATGACCCACCTTTTTCCTTTCCTTTTACATTTCATTTCATTGTTGTTTCATGTGTGCAAGTATTCATTAGGGTTTTAAAGAAGGAATAGCCAAAAGGTGACATGAAGGAATGATTGAAAGTTATTGAGGACATATATAGGACCTATAAAGTCTCTTGTAACCTCCCTAGAAGTTTTAGGGCTCCTACCCATAAAAGGACAATAACATAATGTCCTTTGATAATAGGACAATGCATTATAGTCCACTTGATAGCGCTATTGAATTAAGATATGTGAAATTCTAATTTCAGAATAAGGTGATTCTGAATACTCTAATTTGTTATAACATCACCATCACTCAGTGACATGTATTCACTCCAGATAAGTGGATTTTATCCTTTACACTTCCTATTTAGGGTAAATCAATTAAATTAGTCATTTTCAAGATTTATTTGCATTTAACCCCTTTACTCCAATCCTTATCAACCTTAGGATTTGATCTATTTAATTCCTATAAGGATAAAACACTTATGCACACAACCTGTCTCATTTATGAGGTGTAGGACATCTTCTCAATCACTAATCTTAGCCTTCATACAATGGCTCACATTCATCATCCAAGTCTATAATTGGAGGAACCATTCTCCATTATAGACAAGTTTTTTTGTGCTAAACTTATGCTACCAAGTCTCTAAGAAAACCATCACCAAGTTATTTAATTGTTCATCAAATCATGAATAGTGCAAGGGGAGATGTCATTATAATAACTTCATGACATTACCAAAGACCTCAATCTCTATATTTGGGCCAATCCAGACTTGAATTTCAGCAAGAGGGAGAAATTCAAAAGGGAAGGTATAATGGTTTGATTTATCTTCAGTTTAGTTTGTTTATCTCTTTCTTGACCTTGTCCAATCCAAGGACATACACCTAGGATGCTAGTTTTATATTTTTTTGGTTTGATTTTTATGCTAACAAGAAACTAACCTCATTTACAATCATGTGATCATGCACATCACTATTTATTTTTAGATGAGTGATTCACAAGCTTATGTCTCATATCAAAAGGGGAGGGCATACAATGGGTGTATTAGAAGATTCAAATGTTTCCAATAGAGCATTTCACATTTTAAGATAGATTATATGTTTAAATGGGTCAAATTGAGTGGATTAAGACATAATTTACATGATTTTGAGGAACACTTGAGTCATTCTATGATATTTTGGAACAAATTTTGGCATTATACATTATTTTGAGGATTAATTGAGACATGCTTGATATTTTGTTACATATTTTTAACCCCAATTTGGATAAGAGGCTATCCTAGTTGGGAAAAGGGTTAAAGATATATGAATGATAGGGCACAAGGGTGAATATCAGATCTACAGTAGGCTAATTAATGTGCTACACTCAGATGTACCATATGTTGAATTTATAAAATTGAGATAGGCTATTAATGAAAAGCACAACTATGCTAGACATATAAATGACATTCAATAAAGTACTTAGTTATTTTTTTTATCAATACAATGTTTGGATTTGGTACAGGTAGGAAGCAAGCAAAAACACAGTTCTATATCAGTCGTTAAATGTTGGATCTAGTGCCTCTAGCTCTTTAGACACTTGTGCTAGCTTGGGATAGTCATGTCAATGCTACTATCTAAGTTCAATGCTAGTGTCCTATATGAAATATTCACTAAAATAGTATGCAACCACCTAGATGCTTCTAGGTTTAGCTTTGCCTTCACTCTAGTGCATTCATATCTGGGTCATGGATTGTCACTCCTTGTGAAATAGCTAACCTTAGATTTCCATCTTTAATGTGACCATGGGAAAAAATTGGTTAGTGGGCACACGATATCGAGTTGATTCATAATGACCCTATTGTCAAGGAGAACTGCCTACATAGCCAATACTCTAGAAGAGATCCTCATACTCATGTAGTTCCCCCTATGTGTTAGTTTGTGTGTGAATCATGCAAATGTGTAAAGTAAGTATAATAGTGACTTAGCTTTTAACTTGGAAAATACGATCTTATGACTACTCTTTTAGTACTTCAAACCTATAGCTAGGCTATTTCTTTGATTGATATCATTATAGGATAGAATAGGAAATATTTTGGTAACTTGAGTGCTTCTTGAGTGCTCTTTTGGTCTGATTTCTAGGTGTTCCTAAAGTGAGGAATGAATGAGGGTTGATATTGTATTTATACCAATCTTCTCAGGAGATAACTCACATTAAAGCATTTAGGCTAACTATTTTAATATGTTTCATTTGTAAATAGGATGACTTTAAAGCACTGGACACTTGTGTCAAGTTAGAATAGTAATGTCAATGCTATTGTCTATCCCAGACATTAGTGTCTAGAGAGGAGAGTAGGCACATGATCAGAACTTGTAGAGGTATATGATAGGTACATTTTAAGCATTCTAGGTAATATGGGATATTTGTGTCATCAATATAAAGTTGGTTAGACTAAGAGATAGGCCAAGGAGCACAAGATAGAACATATGTGATGCTTACAAAAGCAAGGCATGTGTATAACTAAGAGTAATAGCTAGAGTCATGAGTTTTCCAAGTTTACAAGACTGAGGTGTTACATAATCATAAAATATCATCTACATTTTCCCCCCTTTAATCTAGTAATGAAATTTTTAGTTTAAAGGAAAGGAATAAGTACTTAGGTGTGTATACACACCTTTTATTTGCTTGAATTGAATTTGAGTGCTTTGTTGGACTTGGATTTGAGTGTTTTGCTAATGATTGACCTACAACTAAGAGCATGTTATAGTGTATAATCAATGCATATAATCTAGGTCAAAGGTAATTGAAATAGATTGAAATTGAAAGAGTAAGATTTATGAGTACACTTGTATGTTGTTGTAACCACCTTACCTATTAGCAATTTATTTTTACAAAATATGTATCATTATAAGGCTATGAAATCGAGATTAGGATAAATATAGATAAATCCTTAAAGTGCGTATATCCAAGGGGAGAGAGAGAGAGAGAGAGAGAGAGAGAGAGAGAGAGAGAGAGAGAGAGAGAGAGAGAGAGAGAGAGAGAGAGATTTTGGAAGGCATATGCCCCAAACTTAAAACAAAAGTGAGTTGCCACCTAGCAATTGAGATTAGTTCAATCATGCAATCAAATGATACTTATAACCTGATGAGTTTGGATGATCAAGTCTAAACTAGAAATTTAGAAATATTGAGTGATTTAATCATCCCAACCATGCCAAAAGGTGAACCAACTACTATATTAGATTGGCTTGTTGAAGTCCATAAAAGTCCATGGGGCATCAGTACATGTAATAGTTTTGGAATTTGAATTTGGTTTGTATTTTACAATATTAGGCACATGTTGTATAACATAAAGACCTTATATTTATCTCATGCTAAAACTATGTGTAACAATGGTATCTTGTATAGAATTTTGCCATAAACGTGTATCAAAATCATATAACTATATGATTTTGCCAATTCAAAAAACCATGTAAGAATGGAGGACATGCTTCCAAAGCATGCCCCCACTATATATGGATAAATATAAAAATAATATAAGTACTAATGTGGATGGCATGTTTCCAAAACATACCACCACTATAAACTAAAGATGTTGAATATTGAGTAGGTGTGGAGAACATGATTCTAAAGCATGACCCCAATGAATCTAAAAAATATGAATGTGTGGAAGCCATGTCATTTCATGCCCTCATTAAATCTGCAAACTGATGTAAGTACTACATACTATGTGAGTGTGGAGAACATGATTCCAAAGTATACCCCTACTAAATTTGAGAATTATGAAATTGTAAAATCCATGTCACCATGACATCCCCCCACTAATATGCCCCCACCTTTGAGGTGAGGTAAAAATAGTACCTGGTAGTTAGCTTACCTCAAAAAGGTAAGATACCTATAAATTTGTGAATGTAACCATGTAGCATATAAGTAAAACATGTCTAGCTAAATTTATCATTGAAGTGCATAGAACCAATGTGATCACATGTAGGCCTAAAATACATAAATAAGATCATGGTAGCTTCTAGATAGTAACAATACAAGATCAACAAGCAAACAACCACACACACACAAGAGTAATCAAAAGTAATTCAAAAGTCAATGGTCCAAAGAGACCACAAATAAGGGGCATGTTGAAATACTATAAAATTGAATGGGCATGACTTAGTTAAATGTCCACAAAATCTAGGAATAACATATTTAAATGTCCATAGAATGCAATGACATATTCAAATGGCATAAGGGCTGAATATAATGAAGCATATTCAAATTCTCAAAAAATAAAGACAATATCAAGGTAAAACACTCGAGGAAGTGTGTAAGAAAAAAACATAAGCAACCAACATAAACATGTCATAGTGGCCCATGGATTGAATGTGTTAGAAAAAAATGTTAAGTACATAGCATATCAAGTACCCTTTATAATGTATAATCATGGATATTAGGCATGTGAAAGTACATATGTAAGCTCAAACATGATAGTGTAGAGTGATCATCAAATCATATACCCTATGTGTATCAAGATCGTAGAAGATGGATGCCCTCAACATCCTAGTGAAGTGAGTAAAAGGAAGGCCCAACTCCCATAAGTGTTTCATGTATTTTTGTATGTGTATGTAGGGGTAAATGATAATTAGTCCTCAACATGAAACTAACACATAGATGCCAAGGGGCCAATAGAACATGTAGGTGCCAAATATGTTTTTGTATTTTTAAATGTTTTTTTTGGGTATTTTGTGGAGATGAGGAAAGATCATCCTGTGAAGCCATCTAATGTATGGTCAAAGATATCTCCCCCCATTATGAACCTTACAACCTCAAGTTAGATCTTTTACATTGTTTGCATCATGATTTAATTTATTTGGGAAAAATGGATTTTTATTCCTATCTTAGTTAAGGGTCTGGATTAATAAATTAGTATAAAATATAGCAGTAATTGCAGTCCTAATTTGTGCAATTGTTTATCTTTTTCACCTTTTTAAAAGTAGTAATAAATAAGAAGAAATATAAATTAGCTAGAAAATAGATTGAGATGGTTGATATATAGGTTGAAACTGGTTGTGCAAGACTGGGAAGGTGTCGTAAACCAAAATTTCTCTTTCATTTTATGAAAGGACAGGAGCATCAAAAAGTGGATGCTTTGGTGTCTAACACTATTGTCTGTTCCTACTACTATTGTCCAAACTAATCACAAAAACATGAAACTTTTTGGGTAGTTGTGTTGTGCCTGTGTTAGCATGCCTATGAAAAATCAAGCACTGGTTGTTGATAGAACATGTTATGGAGTTGATTTTGTTTTCAAACTCTAACCCTCCATCATGCTTGATAAAATGATATTTGATTCACTTGAGAAAGAGGGTGGGTTAGTGTGTAATATGTACTGAACATGCAAACCACACCCCTTGTGTGGGTATGTTCCCTACATACCAATACATTGAAATCAAGCCATATGTATTTCTCCCAACTAGTGTGCTTTGTGCAATAGTGTGATGCAGATGAAAATGCCAATTTGATAGTGTTTGAGGTAGTTAGGGACTGGTATGAATATTTGAATATGTTTGCAGTTGTGTTGGGTGACTATGTGTAAAGAATAGGGAAGTTTGCCTTAATGTTTTGCTTGTATTCTTACTTTCTTTGTAAGTTTGGTCACCTCTGTTGTAAATGAGATTTGAGTGGGATTTTATAGGGAACAATTGGTAATGGGTCAGATGTATTCATGCTAAACTAACCTAATTAAGGATAAGGATTAGATGAAAATGACTGTTGGGGATCAAAGTTCAAATAGATAGGAGCACCAAAAATAAGACACTTTGGTGCTCAGTGTTATAGTCCAAATGGGGTGCTCCTATCCTATAGGCTCGAGACCTAGGGGAATAGGATTGGCATAGGAAATACTATCTGGCTGAGGTGGAATCAGGGTTTAGAAAGTTATGGATGACTAATAATGAGCAAAAAGGTGTCTAGAAGGGTCGTAAGAGCATGCAAGAAGGACCTATTGATGGGGTGTTGCAAGTTATACTCAAACTACCAATTTGGACATTTTATATGAATACACATCATGATTGGATAGGTTTAAAAGGGACACAACATGTTCCTCCTCATGTTTTGAATGTGTCATAGAAGATGTAATGATATCATTTGAAACATGTATTAATTTGCCTTCATGAGGAAATAAAATGTCTTGTTGATTTGGTCAATTTTTGCTTCTATTTGGTATATCCAAAGAGTTCCAAGTGTAAACACATATGGAGATGTGGTAGGCATAACCCAAACCTACATTTTAATTACTTTAGGACCATAAGAAACCGATATTGTTATGTTACCCAAGGAGTTTTTCCAACCCCCTTTGTTTTGTAAGTTTGTTACATTGAAGCCCATTTATTTCAAATTTCTTACATTACAAGTATTTTTTGCTTGTGTAGGTTCAACATGGTTATGCCAAAAATAAGTTCCACCCATGTATAATTTAATTGTTATATGTACACTTGTTGTTTTATCATTTTGAGATTCTTATATGATACCTAGACCTTGGATCAGTCTAATGTTAAGTAACATCTGTAAATTGGTCATATAGAGATTAGGAATGCCGCAGTCTTGTTCATAATATTCTTTAGGCAATTGGTCTCCTTCCTTTATTTTGTGGATAAAACTTTAGTACTTGGAAGGAGAAATGTTAAGCTTTGTTGGATGAGTATGAATGCAACATATCTATGTACATCCACATGTAAATGAGTGAAGGACTCATATTTTTTATGCAATGCTCTTTCCTTTAAGGTGCAAAGAAGGCCTATACTAAATATAAATTCTAGTTCCAAATCAGAGGGTCTAAATGGTAACTCGTATGATGTACTTTTGACTCAAATAGTATAATTTTGAAAGGACTCATCATCACATTGTTTAAAATTATGCAAATGTTCTAATCTAAGTTTTTGCACCTTGTGAATATTGAAAGCCATGAAGAAAGCATATTTAAAGTTTGAAAAAGTGGTTAAGGAACCATTTGGTAAGCTATATAACCAATTGTGAGCCTTATCATAAATGTTTGTATGGAATACCTTTAAAAATATTTTGTCATCATTTGCCCATTGACCAAGAGAGTGTACATAATTTAGCATGTTCTCAAATGGATCATTATGGTGCCCAAAGATAGGTAAATGTGGTAATTCAAAACCATATGGATAAGGATATTCAAGTATACATTGTGTAAAAGGTTGCTTATTAAATGAGGTAACATGTGTATATGCATTATGGAAAGCCACTTGCACTTGCTTATTTTAAGGTCCCCAATATTGCTCATCATAGACATAAGATAATCCATGGGGATGGTGGTCTTTGACATAGGTGTTATCAATGGTTCTAAACCACCACCTCTTTTCAATTGAGGCATATGAGTATCATCATCCTTGTGTACAATAAAAACAAATTCATAATCCTTGAATTTTGGGTACTTTGGTAATGGTATTGGGTTTTTGAATTTTGGTACCTTTGGTGTATTATTGGAAAAATTTGGAATGTCTTTATAACTTTTTTGACACTCCTTTTGTAAATTTATAGCAAGTGGAGCTTGAGGAAGCATTGGCAAAGGCACCTCTTTAAGTGTGGTAGGAATATCCATTTTTTGAGACAACTTGCTTAACATTGGTACTTGTGTTTTATTTGAAACATTAATATTATCTTGCTGTGTAAATGTAGGATGTTTCCTTTTTCTTGATGACTTAATATGACTTGGTAAAGAAGCCATAATTTTTTGTTAACCTTTTGAAAAATCTCAATATTAAATGAATGGCAAGAAGGATCATCACCCTTAATAAGGGGAATATTTTTTAGAAATATATATGAATAAAAGGGGTTTTAATCAATGAACTTGAAGGAACATCCCCTTTATTAATGATTTTCAAATCCTCCATGATTTCCTTATGGAGTTGATGGAAATTATAATGATCAAATGAAAGTACCTTATCTCCATGGGGGATCAATTTTGGTATAGAAGGAAAGGGTATATCCTTAGGATCCCCCTTGGGATGGATCACATAATGTCTTGAAAGGATGGGAGCATGGACCTAATTAGAGGGATAATAACTACCACCATTCAAAGCTTTTATATTATTTATCTTAACACTTGGATGAATGCAAGAGTAATGGATTATGATCCCTGCTTGGAGAGATTATTGAAGAGTTATATAATCATAATCATCAAAGCAATAAATGTCATCCATGTTAAAAGAGAAAAATAAAATAAATATTAGGATAAGCAAAGAGATAAGCATCTACAAGAGAATGCTTATGCAACAATGATGTTCAAAGATCAAGTTCACCAAATGTTTAACCCTAATTTGGATAAGAGGTTATCATTACTTGGTTAAAAAGGTTAAGGCTACATAAATGGTAGGGTATAAGGGTGAATATTAGATGTAAAATAGGCCAATTATTATGTTAAACTTAGATGTATTGATTTAACCTTTTTGGGTGTAACTATGTAAAACTTGTGTAGATTAAAGGGATGAGATGTCTAAATCAGTTAAATAAATTACAATAATCAAGTACTAATTTATTATATCATTTGACCTTATTTTAATTTCTAAAGACCTATTTTAAAAGTGACTATTGTAAATGATTTGGGTTTTGAAAACTAGGTTTTAGACAGTTCTTAGTATTATCAAAAAGATTCTGGAGTTTGTTTCCTCAGTAGACAATAGCGCTCCATATGGACATTAGCACCCCATATGGATAGTAGTGACATGTGTGTGTAGTGTCCTCTAGGTGGTGGTAGTGTACCCTTTTTGAGACTTCTTTTTTTTTGGGAGCACTTGTGCCTATGTTTTTAGGTCCTATTCTTACGTGCACAAAACTTGGAGCTCTATGTTGTGCCTAGAAAACATAATTTTGTGTGCAAACCCTAATCCTCTTTGAAAGTATGGAATAAGCAATAATTATGTGTTCATTATTAGAATATATTAGACATCTTCAACACCCTATTGTGAAGAGAGTTGCCTACATATTAATACTCTAAAGAGGGATCAAGCTTGATATAGTTTTCCCACTTAGTGTTTGATGCAAGTGCAAGTGAATTCTAGAATGAGAATTGACTTGGATGCCTTGAATGTACTTGAGCTTTGAAATATTTTAAAATTGGGCTTAGGGTTGTTGTAGATGGTAGTATACATAAGTAGGGAAGAATGGGGATCAAATACCTTAATTTTTCTCAACTTATCTTTGGTTTGAATGTGATTTTGCATTTATTTTCCATCTAGTCAATAAAGGTCAATTAGAATTATATTTATACAAATTTTTAGCTTGTGTGGATAATACAATATGCTTAAGCAAACCTTAGGATGGGCACACATTTAAAATAGTATCTATTGGGAAGAGTTAGGGCTAAGGACATTAGCACCTAGTTGGGGACACTAGCGCCATGTGGTTTTAGTGTCTCAAATGTGGCACTAATGTCCACTTAGCAGACTGTTGAGCAAGTTGGATTAGGATACGGGAAGACAATTATGGGATTGTGTTTTGACTGATTGTAGGTGAATTTGGTCTACACAATGATTGAAAAAGTATGTTTAAGTCTCTAGAATGAGTCTATGGCTAAGCTAAGAATAGGGTAACTCAAGTGACACTCTTATCATCCAATTACCATTTTTAGGTTGATTACATTTGCACCCCCTCTTTAAGTGAAATGACTAGTATAAAGGAAAAAGAAGCATACCTAGACTTACCTTGGAAGTGAAGCCCGCATAGCTGAGTCTAAGTATGTGAATCTAGGTCTACATATGTGGAACATGATCTAAAGCAATGTCCTATAATGAAACATGCAAAAATTAGTCCTTACTTAAGAGATGATCAAAATAAAAATACTATGCTAAAATAATGTAATTGAGTAAAGTTGAGTAAAGAAAGAGGAAAGGAATGAATATACCTCATTGAGCACATGAACCAATGAATGAAACTAGTGATAACCTATGGGTGTAAGTGTATGTAGTGATCATATATTTAAATAGCTTAGACTGAGATAATGTCTTAATCAATCCCCATATGGGTGGCTCAAGAACTCAATTTGGTTTTAACACCATCACTACCCACCCCTACTCGGTGGATCCTAATTTTTATGAATAGCTTGGATAAGACTGTAAATATGTCTAACACTCTCATGTAGGTGTCTCAAGAACTTGAGTAGGCCATGACTCCATCATTTCCCACCTTTGTGAATTAAATTCATCTATAACTAAATTATGCAAAGTGTTAAAAGTATCTAACTATGTATGTCAGATCTGTGACTACTCGAGAAATCCAACCACTATAGATGGAGTAAGGCATGAATTTGGTGACAACCTAGAATGTGATAATAAGTGTATACAGTGTAGATAATGACATGGAGTTTTCCATTCCATCTAATCAACTTGTGTGTAGCTGAGTGTATGGAAACTAATGTGCTATGCACATGCCCCCAATATGGTATCTGAGTATACCGAATCTAAACTATGTAATAGTTAAATATATGTAACTAAACTAAATGTAGGAGTGATCATGTTGTGTATTAAGCCCCCAAATCTAAGCAACTAATATAAATATGAGCTAAAATGAATGTATTTGAGCTAAATCTGAACATAACTATAAAACATGTAATTCTATCTGTGTAAATATGTATTATACCTAGTGTACTATTTTAAATGATCCAAATTGTCCTGAAGTTGGGGCTACTAGATAGTAGTGCCCTATTGCACTAGTGTCCCAATATGGGTGTTAATGTCTACTTGGTCTGATTTCTAAGTGATCTAAACTAAATTTTGAGTCTAAGTTTTGTTCTGTGTCTGCCTTGAGCCTAAAGTTTGGAATTGAGCCTGTGTGGTGAAATGTATTTGTGAATAGTAATGTGGGAACTTGATCTCTATGACAAACCCCTATGAATTCCCTCTTTTGAGGATAATTTTTAAATATGTGTAATAAATACCCTCTAAAGAAGTAGCTATACAAAATGTGTTAACTAGAGCATATGCATGATATTCCAATGTAATGTACAAACATAACATCATAATGTAAATGTATCTAAGCATGAGTAAGTAATTTAAGATGTATGCTACAATCTAGAAATACATGAGGGTGTTTTTGATAATATAAGGTGGAAAACTAGGGGCCAAACCCTTATAAAGCAACAAAAAGAAAAATTAGAGGCAACAGCACCAAAATGTCTCAAAATAGAAACAACAAAACCTACTACATGAGCATAATCAGCACCGATAGCAAAACAAGTCTAACAACAGTATGTATGAGGAAACATAAAAAAACAACATAAAGGAAACCAGATCTAAGGAGAAATATTCTCCCATATTTTATCCAAAGACTTCATAAATTCATCCATCTCTTTGAAATTCTCATCTCCATCCTCCACAGTTGTAGACTCAAGATCCTGCAACTTAGAAAGATTTAGTAACACAGTATGCCTGAGCATAGTGGAAACTGAGTGTTTCAATTTCTTAACACGACCCCTCAAGATAGCAAAGTCATTCCTGTAATTAGCTCCTTCTTCTATCTCATCTACATCTTCCTCCACAAACATCCTTCTCCCTTCATCAACATTAACCTTAGAATCACCCACAACACCACTAGATGCATCGATCTATTTGTTCCCATTCTTACCCTCTGCATCCTCAGATATCTCCTAGATTTCAATAACCTTGGCCCCATCCCCCTAGGTGGATTCTTTAGAAGCACTCTCTAAATAATCAATAAGTTTGGTTTTTAGTGTAAGTTTTCCAACAATCCTCCCTGACCTCCTAACACTAGAGGACAAACCCTCCTTCTTATCCTTAGCAAATAGATTGGTTTTGCTGCCCGGTCCTAGAAGAGTACTACTAAGATTTTTAGGGGTCCCCATATCACCCCACATATTTTCCTCTTCCCCCTCCCTGAGTTTCCTTTTCCTACTCTTCATACTAATTTTAAGGACTGGAGTGTGGGTAGTGGTCCCCATGTTAGTCTCCTCATTAGACAAAGATAGAGAACCCCCTTCATCTTATGAGAAGTAGGGGAAGGGTAAGGCTCTTCAGATACAGTGGTATCATCATGTTTTGTAGTAATTTCACCACTATGAGACTGGATACACTTAGGTGGCTCTAGAGCAAGGTGGAAATTATAAAGGCAAAGAATAAGACCCTAGTGTAGGGGAATGGGTTTATTGGAGGGTTTCTTAGATGACTTAGCTTTAACTCTAAAAACCAAATGCTCAAGGGAAGAAATCAAATAGAATAGGAAGCTAATATGCGCATTTCATCTAAAATGATTCAGTAAAGGAAGATGGTAATTGTAGAACCTCGTAAACCTCCCCTCTAGATTGAATTATTTCATAAGGAGGAAACACATATCATCCCATGGCTCTGGTAACTTGGCCTATTTGAATCCTCCCTGGTAAGGAACCAGTTCTTCACCTTCCCCAAGGAATAATTTCTAGTTAGAACGGTCCACCACTTTCATTTTCCTCTATAGCTTGGTCCCCTTAGATGACAGGCCAGTCTCCATGGTAATAACTTTCTCCAAAACCTCAAACCTAATTATCCCAATAGTGACTCTACAATTATGCCAAATCTAAGTGAATTGCTCAGACAAATTTTCATCGTAACCATTAAGCCATTCCAAAAAAGGGTTGATGCCACCTTCCTTACGGTAATGCCAGACCATAGCATTATCCTTGAACTCACAATAGGATATTGGCTCCATTCAATTCTTATCTCCACCCATTATAGCCTTCCAAACAAAGACACGAAACCCCCAAAACCATACATTCAAAAAGTTATTATTAAAGGATAGATTATCTGTTATGATAAGAAATATGCACGTAATATCATTAATAAGATCCGTCTTTCAAAGGACCAATTGAAGCCTACTCTTCCCATGCTTGAACATGATTACAAGGGGATCTCTATAATTATCAGATAAACACCTTGCCTTAACACAAGGGAGTAATAAAGTGAAGATGGCATTGAGCAAGTGAAGTACAAAAAACATGTACTTCAAGATACACATCAGTACCTTCTAGTAAAACCGGTAGAATAAATTGTCTTTCCTAAGATGATTAGTCATCATTGACATGTCATCTCTTTTTGGATCAAGTCCCTTATATTTAAAGTGATGTTATTAATTTGGTGCCAACAACACCAATTAGAAAATTGTTGACCCAAGTCCGCAAGAGCATCCGCAACCCTGTTGCCCTCTCTATAGATATGAGAGAAATCAATTTTGGGGATCCCCTACAGAAGGATCTCTATGTCCACTATAATTTCCTTCAGTTTCTAGCCACAATTCAACACATTAGTAGTAGCATCAATAATAAGTTTGGAGTCCCCCTGAATGTGCAATTGCCTAATATTAAGTGAAATAGCCAATTTCACCCCCCATAAAAGAGCAAAGGCTTCAACATAGTTATTGCTTTGAAGGCCAACCCCACCAGCATAGACATCAACCATGCACCCCTTGTCATCCTTGATAATCCCACCACCCCTAGCCTTACCATTTGCCTTCGATGCTCCATCAAAATTTAGTTTGAGCCAATTAGACTTTGGGGGGATCCATCTAGTATTCAATCTTTGCAACTATTTGAAATTGTTATTAGTTGGAATTTGGTTTGGAATTATCTAGTTAGTCACAATTTGATCCTCTTCTTGAGAAAGAGGTTTTTCCATAGTTTTGATGTGAGAATTGGTCACACTTTCCATGAGGCTCTTATAAAAGGAATGAAGAACTTGAGAAGTATCCCTAACAGCATCCCTAAAAATCCTATTATTACATTGTTTCCAAACATTCCAAGCAAGACAGGGCAGACTTTGGTTCCAAAGCTCAACCAGCCATGGATGAGAGAAGGAAGGACACCAGTTAACAATGACTTCCCTAACATTAGAATTATCGACCCATTGAATGCCAAAATTCCTTAAAATAGTACTCTAAATTTCCCTAGCAAAATCACAATGGAGAATTAAATGAGAGATTATTTCCTCCTTCTCAAAGCACAGAAAGCACCTATTGGCCAAGGTGAATCCCCTCCTCTATAAGTTATCTTGAGTTAGGATTTTGTTATGAACAATAGCCAACCAAAACATATTAATTTTAGGGATAAGTTTATGATTCCAAACTTTCCCCCAAATCTCACTGTTAGGCATATCATGGATCAATAGATGGTAAGCAGATTTAACAAAAAAACTACCTTTCTTACTTGGCCACCAATATGGCTCATCTTCCCTAGGAAAAATAGGGATTTTGACCCCTAGCAACAAATTTTGGATAGACCGCATCCTAGGATAGAGATCAGGGTGATGGGTACAGCACTCCAAAATATTTTTCCAACTCCTAATACCATTGTTATTGTGAATATAATGACAAAATTTATTCCCAAAAAACTATGTAGCAATGCCAGCAATGCCTCCATAATCACCTTGAGTAACCAGGGCCTTATCATTCAACCAAATGTCTTCCCAAAAGTTAATAGAATTACCATTCCCCAATTTCCATCTAAGCCCATGCTTGAGAAGACTTCTAGACTTCAGCATTTTGATCCAGATAATAGATCCCTTGGTAAGCCCTTCTTGATGGAGAAAACTAAAGTGGTCATTTCCATGAAGATACTTGGCTTGCATAATGTCTCCCCACTCTTTATGGTTGTGGATCAAATTCTAGTTTATTTTGGATAAGAGAGCTTTATTCATATTCATGATAGATCTAATATTAAGACCTCCATGGGATTTGGGAAGACAAACTTTCTCCCAACTAACCAAAGACATTCTATGCTTGTCTTCCACCTCGGTCCATAAGAATTTTCTTTGAATCTACTCCAATTTATCAACAATAAACTTAGTTTTTTATAAAAAGAGATAGGAAGTAATTAGGAATACCTTGCAATGAAGCATGTAGAAGCTGAAGCTTGCCAACACTACTAAGAAGCTTCCCCTTCCAACCAACTAACTTCTTTTGAGTTCTTTCCAAAATTTCATTCCAAAATCCTTGAGACACCTCCTTGACTATGAGGGGGAGGCCAAGGTAAACAACAGGGAGATCAGTT
Organism: Torreya grandis; assembly: GCA_037957365.1. Lineage (NCBI taxonomy): Eukaryota > Viridiplantae > Streptophyta > Pinopsida > Cupressales > Taxaceae > Torreya > Torreya grandis. The sequence continues at coordinate 2,855,378 of JARHVA010001082.1, forward strand.
TCAGTGCACCCAATAATATTAATGATTTTTCATTGAAGATCAACCATAGTATTAAAAAATACACATTGCTTTTCTAGAAGTTTATGATTTGACCAGAGGCTTTGGCATAGTCATTTAAAATATTCTTCTAGCTACGAGTTTTAACCATAGAAGAGATACCAAAGAGGATGGTATCATCCACAAACTGTTGCACAGACATAGCGGGAAGGGAAGAAGCAGGTTTAATACCAACAATTTATTTAGGGGTAATTTTAAATTGAACATATCTCCCAAGGGCCTTAACCATCATGATAAACAAGTATGGTGAAAGAGGATACCCCTATCTAATCCCCCTCGAGGAAGATAAAAATCCCCTAGGGACACCATTGACCAAAATAGATAATTTAGCAGTGGAGATAATCTCCCTAATAAGAAGGGATATTTTATCATTAAAGCCAAACTTTTAATGACTTCAAACAAAAATTTCCATGAAACTCTATCATAGGCCTTAGAGATATCTAACTTGAGGACCATGCCAGGGATTCTACTCTTATCCACAGAGTGGATAGTTTCATGACTGGAGATCACAGCATCAAGAATTTGTCGACCAGGGACAAAGCCTTTCTATGAAGGGGAAATAATTTTATCCAAAAAACATTGAAACTTTAGGACAATCAGTTTAGTGCACAGCTTATAGATGGTATTACACAAGCTAATGGGTCTAAAATCAGAGAGATGCATAGGCTTTGGCTTTTTAGGAACAAGAATAATAAAAGTATTGTTAATCTACTTTAGAAGTTTACCAGTTCTAAAAAAATCCCTCATATTAGTAGTGACATCTGCCCCCACAATATCCCAATATTCCTGAAAGAAGACTAGAGGAAATCCATCCAGGCTAGGGGCTTTGAAGGGACCCATCAAAAATAAGACAACACGAACCTCCTCCTCAGAAATAGGTTTTAGCATTTCCAAGTTGTCTTCTTTAGTAATCAAACAAGGGATCTTATCAATAAATTGGTCCATAATCCCTCCATTGTCAGCATTATTAGCTTACTTTGACAGCAAAGTCTGAAAAAATAACACAGCTTGGTCCCCATTCTCATTGTCCTTAGTGATAGTATTGTCATTTTCCAGACATAATTTAGAGATAGAATTAGCCTTCCTATGTTTCATAGATGAAAGATGAAAAAAGGCAGTATTTCTATCACCTTCTTTGAGCCACTGAACCCTAGACTTCTATTTCCAAAAAATCTCTTCTTTACTCATAAGATTCTTCCATTCATAAATCAGATCATCTTCTTCCTATAAAATATCATCCATAGCATCTCCTTGAGCCATAAGTTACTGGAGATTAGCTAGTCTTCCAGAGATAGTTTTTTATGGTTAAACACATTGCCAAAGCTATATTTATTCCACCCACGAACCTCCTATTTAATGTGAAGGAGATTTTTGACTAACCTAAACATTGGAGTACCCTGAATGGAATTTTGCCACCATTGAGACACAAGCTTTCTAAAATATTTATGTTTAATCCACATAGCTTCAAATTTGAAAGGGAAAGGGCCACCCTTACACTATTCCTTCCAACTAAAGAGAATAGGACTATGGTCCAATATGGTTCTAGAAAGAGCCTGCAAACTCATATTATGGTGATTATCCCAATTGCTCGAAATGAGAACTCTATCTAATTTTACTTGAATCATTTGATCTCCTCTTCTTCTATTAGACCAAGTAAAATTCTAATTCTGCAGCTCCATATCTAACAACCCAAAGGAATTGATAAAATCCACAAAATCAAACATGATATCAGTATAATAAAGAATACCCCCACATTTCTTAGAAGGATATAAGGGAGTATTAAAATCCCCAGCCAATATCCAACAACAATGAGGGGAGGTGGAAAGAGTATTACACAAGTCCATCCACAATGAATTTCTTAGGGTTCTTGTGTTCGAAGCATAAATATTGATTAAGGACCAATTTAAAAATGGCAAAGAGAAGTTAACAACTAGAAAGTGTTTGCTAGAGATAACCAGCGAGCCCTATATTTTAGCATCATTACACATAGTGACAATCCCTCTAGAGGCTCCCATAGCCAGGATAATACAGAAAGTATCCTTGGGCCATATATAATCCACTATCCTCTTAAATCTCTCTTCATTCATCTTAACTTCCTGAAGTAACAAAATATCTAACTTATTGTCTCTACTATAGTTTTTCACTTTGAACTATTTTTTGGGACTATTGAAGCCCCTCAAGTTCCAAGACAGGATTCTCATTGGGAAGGTTTATGAGATTGGATCTCTAGTGTTTTTTGCTTACCAATAGGAATCTCCCTAGTGATCTCCCTTTACCTTATTTCTCTAAGAGTTGGTCTTCCTTGTTTAGGATCCGTTCCAACATCCACAGACTTTTTAGCCCTTCAGTTCTTTTTATTAGGGGTAATCCAATCCTCATGGTCATTACCACTACCATTCTGGCTAATTTTAGCTATTAATGAAGGAATAGCTATCTTCTCAACAAGAAGAACCTCCTTCATGAATTCAACTGTGGTTACAAGAGAGGGATTCTACGTAAGGGATGTTTGGGAGGTCACAACCCTGGGACAGCAACTCCGATCTAGGAGTTGGGCCCTTTGTCCAATAGAATTTGGGGCCTCATCACCTTCAATAGTAGCCTCTATCGATTTGGAGTGAATCTCACCCTCTTCCATCTAAGTATTCCGTTGAACAAGGTGTTAGTAATTATTTGTATCAAGATTTTGATAACCTTTCTCCATGTCTTTCTCAGAATAATCTTCTCTGGTAAGATTTTCCCCATTACTTCCCATTCCCTGATCAATAGGGGTGTCATCTTTGGAAGAGTTATCTTTAACTTCATTGTTAAGGTCAGCATTGCCTCCCATTTGCTTCACCTTACAATGGGTCATTAAATGGCCTTTCTACTTACAAATCTAACAGAAACTAGTAACATTCTCATAGAGGATTGGTTGGGTCCAAATCCCATATTTGGAGTTTAATTCTATGGACATGGGAAGGGATTGGTGGATCTCCACATTAACACAAAAATGAGCATACACATAATGGGACTTAGTCTGAGTGGTGTTATCCAAAGTTACATATTGATGGTGTTAATATAAATGTAATCAATGTGTATAGTAACAAATTTGAGTAACTACCTAGGGGGATGGGGTATGATGTCCATCATGGCACCCAAGTAGGAAGGGTAGATGTATGAGATCCTTCATGGCATTAAAAACTAGTGTGTGTGTGTGTGTATATAACAAGCAAATACATGGTATAGAAGCATACAAGGAAGCAAACATACAAGCACATGAGGCACACAAAAGATATGCCAAGGGGTCATAATACAAGGGACATGGGCACATGTCTCTAAATATGAGAATATAATACATACAAAGACATGTTCAAATGTCCACATATGCAAGAAACAAGCAATTTGGTGTAGAACCACATATAAGGACATGTTTAAATGTGCACATATAAAAGCAAGAAAAGCACACACAAGGGATATGGACATGTGTCCAAGGCATACAAACATATAAATGTCTTAGATCCAAATAATAATGGCATATTCAAATGCCCTCAAAGATGGAAAGAGCATAAGAAACACAATCAAATCTAATCTAGGAAAACTAGAAATGAAAGCATGTATAACTGTGTAGTAAAAATCTATATAAATGCGAGGATGAATATATACCTAAGTCTAACTAGTGTTAGATAGCAAAAAATCTTAGAAATGATCAATATCAAGATAAATCAATGCATAAATTAGAATGTATAGTATGTAAAGATAAAACCTGGTTAGAGTAATTATGTAGGAGATGCCCTCAAGCAAGCATATGTGTCAATGTATAACCCTAGATCAGTGTAAATTTCCCCAATGAGTAGATGATAGCTAGTCTGGATCAGTGTAGTAGATTGAAGTCCTATCTGGAATCTGTAAGCACTGGACAAGAACAAGTGAAGCATATGTATGATAAAAACAACTATACTAGGACAGTTAACAATATGCAATATCTAGTAAGTAGTAGAAATGTAAACATAGCAATGAATACAATCTATAAAATTTATGTTTCTTAAATATTTAAATGTTTTTGTATTTTGACATGTAATATTTTTTTGTGTCCTTTAATTATAATCTTATTACAATAAAATGAAAATAAACTATGTACAAGGAGTGAGAGAGAGATGGAATTATGTATAAGGGTAGGAACCATAATAACCAATGAGTCTCACAAGATACTCATTATGACCATGACTTGTGTCAAATGGGGGAACTATGATCATGCATGTAGTGTGAAAGGACAACTATGAGCCCATGATCTATTATGATGTATAATCTGAGTTTGAAGTTACATGTGTGGTGATGCTATGATGTTGAGGACACTGATTGTGATGCCCTATGAACTATAGGGGTCTTAGGGACCCATCTGATATAAGAATAATTTGTAGGTGATGTAGGTACCCCATGTTGAGAACTCTTAAAACCCAATATAACTGATCTTACCATAAAATAAGTATAGGAAGGTCCTCTAGAATTTATGATGTATCTCTGATGCAATGGTCTCTCTAGTAATGGTCTATGTGGGAGTGTATGCATACATGTAGATATCATAAGAGTAGACTTGCCTACTCTGAGGACTTTGTTGAACATTGTGATGTATGCATATGAGTTTTACTCTCTGTTGTAACTGATAACTATGCAATATCTAGTAGTGGTGTTAGAATTGTAGTTGGTGTCTGTATTAGAACTATAGTTGGAAACTATGCTAGAACTACCTATGGGATGGGAAGAGGATACTCATATGGGATGCCATCAATATTAACCACTTGATTAGCATGTATATACTTCAAGCATCTATGTACTATAGATGGGATGGCTCAAATCTTCTATGACCATGGCTTGCTCGATAATATATTGAATACACCTGCACTAGGTACTACTAGGAACTAAGTGGCTATGTGTGTTGGTCCAACCTATAATGGATTCACAATATGCTCGATGGAGCTCTGAACATGGCCACTAAAACCATTAATGATTGTATCTATAGGTAATATATCTTGTTATGTGTAGCCCAAGTGTAGTAAGAATGTCATGATGCACATGCTTATGCTTGACCCATTATCAACCGTAACACTATGAATAAGATGGTGGTCTATGTATGCTCATATCAATATCACATGTAAATTTGTGTCATCATCCACAATATCCTAATATAAAAATGTGATAAGTGATATAGGTGGCATTGTAGTGTGATACATGCCAATAATGTTATGCAGTAGGTGTGTCTCCTCTGTAACTATGTGATAGGAATCTAGTGGTGGATGCGCTTGGTATGTATAGTGAACACATGATGTTCCCCTTGCCTCATTAGTTATATTCTTTGGGAAAGGATATTAAAATATCTTTAGTGCCTTTGCCTCTATTTGTTATTATTTTGGTGCTTTTATGGGTGTGCCCACATCAATAATGTTAGCCTCAATGAGATCTTGTATCTTATGCTTTAGGCTAATGCATTTGTTTATCAAGTGTCCTAGTGCCTTATGATACTTGTATAATTCATTTTAATCATATCTCTTTGGAAGAGGCCATGTTGTATCAACCTCCTTAATGGGAGGGAGATATATGACATTGTATTCTAATAGTTATTGTAGAACTCATGCTGGTGACTCTGGAAGATTAGTGAAGACGCTGCACTGAAGAGCAGATAAAACCAATTTGGGAAAAGGCTCAAAAGCTACATTTACTATGGCCTTTTGATCACTTTTATTTTTTGTGGCCTTTACCTGGTATGGAGGTTTGTCTATACTCTTAATAGTTGATTTTTATCCATTTTTGTACTTGATTTTGCCCATTGCTAGGATCTTAACCTCTCTTTCCTTGATTGTGTGGCACATATCAGTAAATGTGGGAAACTTCTTGAATAAGATAGCTTCCTAAAGTGTTGGTAATAGACTTTATTTAAATATTTCCTAAATCTCTTTGTCTACCATAGGGCTACTCAATTTGGATATTGTTGTCTTGTATCATAAGACATAATTAGTAATAAGCTCATTTGACTTTTGATTTAACTGTGCCACTTGTGCATATGATATCTTATCACTAATTTTGATAGATAAGTGTGCTAGGAACATATCAGCTAAAGGATTGAATGACATGATAGATTGATTTTGTAAATCATAGAACCACAATAGGGCATAATCCTTGAGACTACATGGAAATAGATATGTAAGAAGCCAATCATTGTGCACATAGTCTAAACATGTGAGCTAAAAGGCTCTAAGGTGATGCTTTGGGTTACCCTTGCCATCATACAATGTGATCTTGGCTGCCACAAAATTAGATGGCAAAGGAGTTGCCATTTTTTGATGTACCAAAGGTGTATACAAGAGAATATTAGAATCCAAGGCATGTGATGGCCTAGTTGCTCTTTTTTTAAAATGTAGCAGTTTAGAATATAGAGTAATAACATCATGCATAATGGATTGTACATATAGAGTTAAATAACTAGCCACAAGTGGTGTAGCTTTCACTGATGGTTGAATAACAATTTTGGGTTGTGTTATCTAAGTTAGTTGAGTTTGCCCTACTTGAGGTGTAACAGCATTGTTAATTGGAAGGGTTGAAGATTGATCATTGTTTATCTTTTGGGTTTCCTCTTGAATAATGTTTATGAGATCATCTTGTATATCCTTATGTTTGGAAACAAAGTCTTGTAATTGTCATTTATCGATTTCATCAAATATGTTAAATTTTGTCATTGTAGGTTGAAAGGTAAGAAAACAAGTTTTATATATTCTAAACCTTTTAACAATAGTAATCTATGGAAGATTGAAAAATTGAAATATTTTAGCAAATATGATATTTTTAGAATTAAAATCTGAGTATAGATAGAAAAGGATACAAACCTTAAGTGTGTTTAGGGTTAGGATTTTTGAATCTAGGGTTTCTTTGCACCAATTTAAATTCTATGTAAAATACATTGAAACTCTAATATGAAATTTATTTAATTTATATAGGTTATCTAAAAAAATTATAAAAATTAGAAGTATGCATCCCTAAATTATTACACAAAATTTGGATGAATGCAAGCTAGGGTTTGAAGTGATATTCAAAGTAAAACAGGTTCACCAAATGATTTAACCTTTTTTTCATTTAACTATGTAAAACCCATGTATAGATTAAATGGTAGATTAGTTAAATAAATTGGAATAATTAAGTATTGATTTGTTATAGCATTTGGCCTTCTTTGACTTTCTAAATATAGTAATAAATAGACATAAATAAAGACTTATATGAAAAGTGACTATCATGGATGGTCTGGGTTTTCGATAGTTTTTAGTGTCATCAATAGGATTTTAGAGTTTGTTTCCTCATTGGACAGTAGTACCCCATATGGATAGTACTACCATGTGTGTGTAATTTCCTCTAGGTGGTGGTAGTGTCCCCTTTGTGGGACTATTCCTATTTTCTAGGGGCATATGTGCCTGTATATTTAGGTCCTATTCTTTCATGCATGAAACTTGGAGCTTTGTGTTGTGCCTAGAAAACTTGATTTAGTATACAAACACTAATCCTCCTTGCATGTATGGCATGAGAAATAATTGAGTTTTCATTAGTAGGATAGGTTGGACACCCTCAACACCCCATTGTGAAGAGATTTGCCTAAATACCAATACTCCAAAGAGGGATCAAGTTCGATATAGTTATCCCACATAGTGTTTGATGTAAGTGAAAGTGAATGTTAGAATGAAAGTGGACTTGGATGCCTTGAATGTGCTTAAGATTTGAAATATTTGAAAACTAGGCTTAGGGATATTGTGGATGGTAGTATGCAAAAGTAGGGTAGAATAGGGATCAAATACCTTAATTTTGCTTAACTTGTCTTTGGTTTGAATGTGCTTTTGCATTTATTTTCCATATATTCAATAGAGGTCAATTAAACTTGTATTTATAGAGATTTATAGTTTGTGCAAATATGAAAATATGCTTAGGCTGACCTTAAGAGGGGCACATGTTTGAAAAAGTTTATGTTGGCAAGAGTTAGGGCTAAGGACAATAGCGCCCAATTGGGGACACTAGTGCCAGATGGCCGTAGTGTCCCAAATGTGGTGTTAATGTCTACTTGGTAGACTATTGAATAAGTTAGGTTAAGATCTAGGAAGACGGTTCTAGAATAGTATTGTGATTGATTATAGGTAATTGTGGTCTACATAATGATAAAAAAAGTATGTCTAAGGCTCTAGAATGGGTCAGGGGTTAAGCTAGGAATAGGGTAACTTGAGCAACATTTTTAGCATCTAATTACCACTTTTAGGTGATTACATGTACCATATGCTAAATTTATAAAACTAAGATAGGCTATTAATGTAAAGCACAACTATGATAGATATGTCAATGACATAAAAGAAATTACTTAGCTATTTTTGACACAAATATAGTGATGGATCTAGTACAGGTGGGAAGTAGGTAGGAAGATAGTTCTAGATCAGTCATCAAATGTTGAATTTGGTACCTCTGGCTCTTTAGACATTTGTGTTAGCCTAAGACAGTAACATTGGCATTAGTGTCTGAGTTTAACACTAGTGTCATATATGAAATATTCACTAAAATAAGATGCAGCCACCTTGATGCTTTTGGGTTTGGATTTGCCTTCACTCTGGTGCATTTAGATCTAGGTCATAGACTATCCTTCCTAGTGAAATGGAAAAACCCTAACTTTTCATCTTTAATGTGACCTTGGGGGAAATTGGCTATGGGGTGCATGGTGTCAAGCTAAACTGTAATGACCCTATTGTCAAAGGGCACTACCTACATAGCTTGAAAAGAGGGCCTTAAAATCATGTAGTTCTCCCTTATGTGTTGGCTTATGTGTGAATCATGTAATATGTGCAAATCAAGTACAACAATGACCTAGCTTGTGACTTGGAAAATATGACCTTATGACTACTCCTATAGTACTTCAAACTAGTAGTTGGGTTGTTTTTCTGATTGATATTAGAATAGGATAAAATAGGAAAACTTTTGGTAACTTCAGTGTTTATTGAGTACTCTTTTGGTCTAATTATGAGGTGTTCCCCAAGTGAGGAATGAATTAGGGTTGATATTGTATTTATACCAATCCCATCAGGAGATAACTCAAATTAAACCATTTAAGCCAACCATTGTAATACATTTAATTTATAAATTGGATGACTTGAGGGCACTAAACACTTACATCGAGTCATGATAGTAAAATTGATGCTTTATCTATCCCAAACATTAGTGTCCAATGATAAGGAGAGTAGGCATAGGCTCAAAACTTGTAGAGGTATAAAATAATTAGATTTTAAGCATTCTAGGTAAGATGTGATGTTTGTGTCATCAATACAAGGTTGGTCGGACTAAGAGATAGGCTAAGGGGCACAAAATAGAGTAGATGTGAGGCTTATAAAAGCAAGGCATGTGTGGAATTAAGTGGAACAACCAAGGTCATGAGTTTTCCAAGTGTATGAGATTGAGGTGCTACATAATCATAATATATTGTCTACAACATATTACAGTATTCAATATTATTTTGATGGACAAATGGATCATATGGACATGAACATTTGTTATTGTAAGTGCTTTTCTTTTTTTTATACTAAGGAACAATGAAATGAGGGTAATTATGTAATAACTTTGGGTCTATATCAATTTCAATGGTTAATCTTTTTACATAAAAACTTAATTTCATTTTTCTAAAAAGAGTAACTCGTTACCTAGGGCAATATGGTTGATGTTTTATGTTGCTCAAAATTTAACACAACCTTTTCAATATAGATAGTTATCATCTTATTTTCCTTGGGGCATGATCACCCCATGGTTTTCTTATTCAAATTCAAAATATGATAGTTTAGGCTTACATACCATCAAATGTATTCATTCCTTAGCTTTTTATATACATGTTTCTTGCAAGTTTCATGCTGAGCAAGTGATACATTTTGGGTTTTACCTGTCAACACCAAACACAATTATCACAGGTACCAAATATACTTATTTTGTCCTTTTAATTAGCATTTAAAATATTGTATATAAAGGGGGGAATTTGTAGATTCCTAACTTTGGTCTTTGAAACTCTGGAAACATCAACTTTGACACACTTAGACATCACACATATATTTTATTATTGAGCACATTTTTCTTCTATTTGTCTACCTATCTACTATCTTATCCACCTATATTTTCCATATGCATTATTTAGGATCAATTGAGTTTATATGAAAACTATCCATAATCCTAAACAAACCATCTTCATATTTCAAATCCATGTTTTATACTTCTAGGATAGTACCAATTATCCTAAATAATGTTGGTTACCACAAGTTTTACCTTCTACCAAAAGTGTATAAGGCTGTTAAAATTAAAAAAAAATTAATTTTAAAGTCTCCATTAAGTCATCTTAGGTACTTTTCATGGGTGAATTAGAGTAGGAATTAACAAAGAGTCATTTATAAATAAAAATCACTCCTAAGGTCATTCTACATTTAGGCATTTGTCTCCATACTTAAGAAACATTTGGAAATCAAATAGCAATTTATTGATACATTATCAAAAATTCATACACATCTAAACCATTCACGGAGCAACCCTAAAATATTTCATATAGCAAAATCTAAATACACAAAGTCAAAGTTGCATGGTGTCAAATATCAAAGGTCAAAAGATTGCATTGCATTCAAGATTTTTCAAGATATTGTGTGTACACAAATAAGTGGGATAACTATGTGTTATTTGAGCTCTCTTTGGATTATTATAATGTAGGAAATTCTCAACCATTCATTAGGGAGTGGTTGGGGTCAGTCTAAACCAAAACATTAACCCCTTTTTAAAGGCATCTTATGGTTGAAAGCATAATTAGGGTTTTGGATGGTAAGAGACAAAATACATGCATTTCAACACATGATTAGAGAGGTGTGCACACATAATATCTCATTGCAATCATAGGTGCAAGGCTCCCAGAGATATTAGACCCCCACTGCATAGGGACACTGTTAATAAACCTTGATGATTTTGGCTACTTTAGGTGTTTAATTTTATACACAACATCTAAGCAAGTTTTTAGCCTATAATTATGATTTGAGTGGTTGAAAAAGTACGCACTAAGAATTTTCAGATTCAATAACATTTTATGTGAGCAATAGGCATGTATAATTAGCTAAATATGTGATCCCTTTCTTGTTTTATCATTTCTAATTCATGTTTCATAATATATATCAATCTATTTTAGTTCATATTAATGTGTTTATTTCCATATTTTATTTAAGCCGAATGATTGCATAAATAATATATAACAAATATAGGTTTTTATAGTCTAGAACCAATTCAAAAATTTAGAATTTGTCATGGGTGTGACTATTCCATCACTTTGGGTTTTTATATTTATCATTGTTTGAAACATAATTTTAATTATGTTTGTTTACTATTTATGTCTTATAGGGAAAATATGAACTTAATGTTCTACATTGTCAAATGGTAGATCACCCTTGTGTATCTTGTTTTATTAATTGTGATTTATTAAATTATGTTAAATCCAAAAAACAATAAAATAACTTGACATGACTAAAATTAAGTTAGGATCTCAAGACTTATAGTGGGTCACATGGTCATCTTAAATGGAAAGTAGTGGCGATAGAATAACTTAATCCTTTGAATAAGAATGGCACTTAGGACTTAGTACCACTTCTAAAAGGAAGGAAAATAATGAGATGTAAGTGGGTGTATCACACTAAATATGTAATAAATGGGTCGATTAATTAGTACAATACCAAGCTTGAACTTTCTTTGGTAGAAATATAGAAATGGGAAGTTCATCAAATAAACATGATGGATGTTTTATCACGTGGAGACATGCAAGATGAGATTTATATTTCTAAATCTATAAGGTTAGTTAATAGTGAGAAATTTAACTATGTTTTTTGGTATAATAAGTATTTATGTAGTTTGAAATAGGGTCCTTAAACAAGGTATGAGAATATTGACAAGTGTCTCATCAACTCATGTTTTAAATAAAGTTATTTTAGACCTCACTATCTACACCAATAATGTAGATGAGCTTCATTTGATTTTGGTCCTCTATGTGGATGACTTAATCATTACATGGAGTTCCACAAAATAGATCCATGATGTGAAGTACTGATTGATGAAGTATTTTGAGATGACCAACTCAGGATTGTTTCACTATTTTCTCAACTTTAAATCTAACACTCCGAGAAAGTAATTTTCATAAATTAGGCCAAGTACAGTCTTAACATACTTTGTTGATTCAATATAGATCATAAAAAGTCCCCTTTGACTCCTTATCAGTTTGGGGTTAATCTTTCCCCCACGTGTTCTTATCCTTTGGTTGAAGGTACAATTTACATGTTATTAGTGGGAAACCTCCTCTATTTAACTCATACTCTCACTTATATATCCTTTTCAATTGGCCTTATGTCACATTATAATTAGGACCCTTAGAGATCCATTGGAAAGTATGCAAGCAAATTCTACTACTACTACAACATCTTTAAGGTACTACATATTATATGATTGAGTATTATTTGGGTAGAAAAGCATAAGTGGTGGGATATGCTGAATTTATTGGATGGGTGGTCTAAATTATTTCAAGTTGACCACAATATATATCTATGATATTGGGGCATGTCTTGTGACTTGGTCTAGCAAGAGGCAGTCTACTATTCTGTTAAATACTATAGAGGTCAAGTATGGTGGAGCCATTGTTATCGATTGTGAGTCCATGTGGATTCAATAAATGCTTTTAGATTTCATAATTCTATATGTCCAACTTAATATGCTTTGGTGTTATAATAGTGTATACTCCAAATTACTTTCATCCTAGTGGAACGATAACACATAAATCATATTGAAATTCATATGTATTATATCCAATAATTGATACATGATAAGGTTGTTGACCTAAAGTATTATCAAAGAAAATCAATGGTTATTGACATCTTCACAAAGCTCTTGCTAGAAACTAGATTTGTTTAACTCACAAAACTCTTGGGAGTGAATGAATAGATTGTGATGGGGGATACTATTAGGATTCCTTTGTCCTTCCATTTATCATAGTTCATCTTAAAGGGGGGATGTTAGTATATTACAATGTACACGCTTTTGTAGTCTATGATGCACATGTTATATTATTTAATTATATTTATTATAGATAAACACATAATTATGTGCCCACATCATGCATATCTTATTTATAAGTGTTTATAAATAAAAATATTACTTTTATAGGTGTTTTATTATTTTTCAAAATAATGGAGTTTTATTCCTAATTAATAAATAGGTTTGGAGTAAAGTAAATCAATAAATAATGTGCAATAATTAAGCCTCTGATTTATGTAAACATATTGTATTTTTGCATTTTCTAAAAATAGTAATAAATAAGAGAAAATATGGCTTAGCTTATTTAGAGTTGTCTGGTTTAAGACAAGGTCTAAGAATTTAGGTACAAGACTCAGACAATGTTAGACATAGGTTCTTGAACTTCATTTTATAATTGGACAGAAGCACCGAAAGTGGAACACCCTATTATTCAGCATTGTAGTCCTTTTCCAGCACTATTATCCAAGAGATTTGAGTTTTTTGGATTCCACTCAGTAGGTCTGTGTTACCCTGTCAGTGAAATATCGAAGCTCAGAAGTCTACGAAGCTCGTTGTGCATCTATTTTAATCTTCAAAAGTCCTAGGAGCTCTTTGTGCTTGAACTTGAAAGGAAATTTGGGAAAGACAAGGAAGGGGTTAATATGTAAAGGATACCCTAGATGCACCTCACACCTTGTGTGTGGGCATGTTGCCTACATACCAATACTATGAGGAGGGATCAAGCTAATGTAGTTTTATCATTGAAGTGCTTGGTGCAATTATGTATGAAAATGTAACTAGATACAAAACCAGGTGTACTTTAGATGATTAGGGACTGGTGCAAGGGTTTGAATAAGCTTGGAATAATATTGGAAGGTTGTATGTAGAGAATAGGGAAATTTTATTGAGTGTACTTGCTTGTATTCTTGTTTCTCTCTTATAAATGAGTGACAACCCTTCTAAATGGACTTTGAATGGAATTTTATAGGAAACCTAATTATCATAGGTTAAATTAATTCATGTAAGGCTGACATGAAATTAAGATAAAGATTTAGAAAAATATGACAGTTTGAACTAAATTTGCACTTGGACAATAGCACCAAAATAGGACACCCTAGGTTTCAGCGCTCATATCCAAGTTGGGTGTTGTTGTCTAAAGAGAATGAGACCTAGGGGATAGATCTAGGCCTAAAAGAGCTATCTGGGTCTATAAGGGTTAAGTATAGAAGGATATGGATGATTGTGAATTGGTGAAAGAAAATCATATGAGGGTTGTATAAACAAGTAGGAGGACCTATGGATTGGGTGTCATTAGCCACACACAAGTAACCAAATTTTACATTTTACATGACTACATTTTCCCCCCTTTTATTCTAATGATGCAGCAAAGCAAAATAATAAAATAAAGGAAAAAAATAGAAAGTATACCTAAACTTACCTACAAAGGTGAAGCCCATGAAGCTTGTGTGATGTTGAGTAATGTTGGATAGTGCATAAAGAGTACATTGTGCAAGTGTGAATCTACAAAATGAAAAAAAGAGTAGATCAGTTCTTATTATATGTGATATAAAACAAGAACATACAAAATCTGAGTAAAAGAAAAAAGAAGAGAAAGGAACAAATACACCTCACCAAATATGTGAACCAATACAAAACCTATGGTGATCATGAGTAAGGTTGAGTAATGTTGGAATGTGCTAGATGATGGTGTACCAAAATTTATATTAGGAATGGGGTTGAGTGCTCAATTCTCTAAAAAGTGGCTCAAGAATACAAAGGCTAGCCCTTTGGCTCCATAATCACCTATTAAGTGAAGCTAGATGATCATGCGTGTGATAATTAATGTCTAGACTGTGTGTCTAATCCCTCTAAATAGGTGGCTCAAGAATACAAATGCTAGCCCTTTAGCTCCATCATTACCTACTAAGTGAAGCTAGATGATCATGTGTGTGATAATTGATGTTTGGACTATGTGTCCAATCCCTCTGAATAGGTGGCTCAAGAATACAAAGGTTGGCCCTTTGGCTCCATCATTGCCTACTGAGTGAAACTAGATGATCATGTATGTGATAATCAATGTTTGGACTATGTGTACAATCCCTTTGAATAGGTGGCTCAAAAATACAAAGGTTGACCCTTTGACTCCATCATTTCCCCATGAAGTGATACTGGTATCGAATAGATGTCATATAAGATGGCTCATTGGCCCATAGATGCTCTAAAAATCTGATAATGTGGCATGGATAGCTGAATGTATGCTAGAAACTAGGCCACTCTTGGCCATTTTGAAAGATAAAGGTTAGGCTTGTATGAAATCCACTCTGAAACTAATGCAATATGCTTGTGAAATCCAAATTGAGAACTCAGGTACTCGAGAAGTTAAACTTGTATGAAATTTTAACTTGAGAATGATGCCAACCACCTGTAGATGGAGTAAGGCACGCAACTACTAAGAATTCTTGGGTAATAAACTGAACTCAAAAATAAAAGAAGACAAATATGCCACGTACATTGCCCCCAATCATTGGTGTCTAAAACATGGATTTTGATCTATGTTGGGTGAATATTTTGTCACCAGCTAACTGAGGGTAAAATAGGTGTTTCAACCATAGCATAGGGAGATTTATCGGCCAAATGTGCAGGTCAACCACATCAAAAGGGGATAAATCTCTCCTCTCATCAAGGGAAGGTTCTCTATAACTATGATATATTAATATACTATAAATAAACTAAAAATAACACTCAAGGTAGGATAACACCATCCATCTCTCTTTTTTCAAAGTTGTTCACAGACATAAGAGAATTCTTAGGTGATTGATGGAGGTACTTATCTTCTTTCAAAAGTAATACTCAGTCAACAGCCAAATTCCTTCCTGGGTAGTAAAAGTAACTAGATGTAGTAACATAGTAGGATGACGTATAGCACAAAGTCTCCACCTCAACTACCAAAGAGTGAAATATACAAAGGATAATGGGGGCACAAATTCATCCTAAGATCCTTTACACAGATACAAAAAATAACACACTAAAGACCATTATGGTAGCACAAAGTCTCTCCACAGTCGGCTTCAGGACACCTTCCTAATTACTTCCACTAGTTCTGCTTGTTAAATTAAATGGACAAGAATGCTTTTAGGAAATAGACATAAGAATAATTTCCTAAATAACACAAGCTATTTTAGCACAAAGTCTAAAAGTTCACTTGTTTTCTCATTCAAATAACAAAATATGATTAACAGTCTGAGCTCAAAGTCTCAAGAATGCCTTTCAATTTGGGAAAAATTTCACTTTTGATAACAGAGAGATATCTTTAAAATAATAAGAGAGATTACAATATATAGCAACTAATAAAGACTTGGCACTTTGTTTCACAAAATGGCCCATGCTGCACTCAATGCCTTAAATGCATTTGAAATTTTGTGAAGCTGCCATACTAGATCAGGGCATCGGCCTTAACTTTGGCATGTTAATTCTTATCAAATGTCTCCTCCAAAGTATGGGCCACCTGGTCCTCTTCCTAGTATTTGTGCAGCTTTCCACTTCACCTTTACTCAATCTAGAAAAATAGGCCGCGCTATTGAGTGCTTGCACTCTCTGATGTCCACCTAGTGGACTATTCCACCTACTAGAAATAACTCTCATGTAGATATTTCTAGATTTCTTATAGTTATTCTCTTTTTTCTCACCATGTCTTGTCCTTCCTTGGTGATCTGAGCTCTCGACCTATCTTCTCGCTTTGTGCTATCTCCTTCAACTTCTTCTTTGGCCGGTCATTGAATTTGTTCACAGGGTCCACACCATATTTGAAAATCAACAGATATTTCATTACCTTGAATTTTACATCTATGGGGATGTCATGATCACTTAGTCACTTGAACCATTATGAACCTTGAACCTTAGAGTGCATCGGTTCAATGGTTTAAAGTGGTTTAATGGTCGGTGGTTCAATTGGCTCTTCGTTTCAATCTCTTGTGAAGGGCCGCATTCGCTTTATTTTCCTTCTTCGGCTGAACCATCTTTGGACTTCTTTGAACTTTTAAACCTTTGAACCATATCAGTTCAATGGTTCAACGGTTTGGGCCGTTCAATCGGCTTGTCTGTTCACTCAGCTCTTTGGTTTAATCATTCTTTGAACCCTTTGGTTGAACTCCTTGTTAAACTTATTCTGCTTCTTTCATTTGCTCGAAGCTTCCTTTCTGCACTTTAAACTTCTTTGAACCCATTGAACCTTTGAAATTTTCAACCATTTCGGTTCAAAGTTCAACAGTTCATTCTCTTTCTTTGAATCTTTTTATTCTCTAAGTCTTTTGATTTTATTCAACTCGTTGAACCTTTGAACTCGTTGAACCATTTTGGTTCAAGATTCAACAGTTCAACAGTTCAACCTTCACTCTTCGAAGCATTATTTTCTTTAAGTATGCTAAAGTCTTTAAACCTTTGAACCTTGCAGAGGCAGGGTTCAATGGTTCAATGATTCAAAGTGGTTCATTCTATTTGTTTGAAGCCTGTTAATGGACCTTTGATTAAACCTCGGCATTGAACCAGCCTTGAAAATGCCTAAGTGTTGGAACTTCTTTCTGAGAAAGCCTGCCTGTTCAACCTGTGAGTTCTTTATCTAAGAAGACTTGAATAATTAAAGAATTTGAATAATCAAAACATTTTTGAGAAGGGAAGAGATCATTTTGGCCTTCAAGACCAAAATAGTCGATATGTTGTCCCCAAAAACAAGTGAAAGATTTTGAGAACAACAGTTGGCTCCAATTGGGGATCTTCCATCAATTGAAATTGAAGCAATTGAAGGGGGTAGAAACCAGAATCTCAGTGCCTTCATCTATGCCATTGGGCTATGGAGTCATGCCACCCAAAAAGAAAGGTGCCAAAAACAAATAAAAATGAACAACACAAAACAAGCTAAAGACTATACAAAAATTATACATATGTACAAGCTAATCTTATCTAATACTTCAAGGATTGAAGTGCTTCAGATGCTACCCATTGTGAGGTAGTGAAAATAGCATTCTATCTTGATATATCAGCAAGAAACCATTTTCTCCCTAGAAGTGATGATTGGTGAATAGACCTCTCCACCAGGAATCAACTTTTTTGTGCATTCCTTTTGGTTCTCTCCTCTTGCCCCATAGCAAGACTTGATTTTTATTCTAAAAATCATGAATCCTTGTTCTCTTGTAGAAGAGTTTCTTTACCTGATTTTGATGTGCACCAGTACGGTCTATTACCATAATTCATTATTCTTCTAATTCAATCCAACACATGATTTGATTTTCACCATAAAACACCTGCCAATGATTGGCATTGTCAGGCACACTTGGTCGAAAGACCAACTCGATAGTGTACTTTTGCTCTTTAAAGTCTTTGTGAGGAACCAAGAGGGTCGTAGAAATAGCCAATGAATTTGCATGATTATGAAGCTCTTTGGGTACTACAGATATATTAACAGCATCAAAACTTTCAATACAATCTCATACCATATTATGGTAATAGCGCAATACTTCATTCTTGATTTGATACAGGTTCTTTGCCTGACAAACCACCAGTTCAACATCTCATTTGGCATGAAGGAGCTTAACACCTTTATCATGAGTAGCCTTTAATCCAAACAACAGTGATTCATATTTAGCAGTGTTGTTGGCATTGCTGAACTGCAACTTATATGAAAAAGGAAAAATATCTCCTTTATGAGATATTAAAACAATCCCAGCTCCAGAACTGGTAGAAGACTAGTTGCCATCAAATTCCAAAATCCATACGCCACCAAAAATTACTCCTTTCTCAGATTTTCTTTTGTTTGGAGGGGAGGGTCCTTCTGCACCTGCATTGTGCTTTATTAATTCTTTTGTTGTCTCATCTAAATCAATTCCTGGATCGCCACCTATAGGAATTTTATTTGCTAAAACATGAACATCCTCTGTGGTCAAGAAGTAATTACCCACCCCTAAAGACTCAAATAGAATTTGAGCTTTGGGAGATATCATTTGGGTGACAATGTCCTTCAACTCCTTTTTAGGGACCAGCCTCTACATGATGCCTTTGATAGGGATCCTTGCCTCAAATAGGTCCATACTTATTTCTCCACCAACATCCTTGAAAAAATTTTGACCAAGAAGGATCTCATAGGAGGCTGGGACGTTCGCCACCAGGACTGTCATCTTAATTATTTTTCCTAGAAAGGCCGCAAATGCAAACTATGCATCTTTGATTTATCCAAACAAAGGGACTTATTTGTTTTCCATGGAGAAGCATCTCCCAAATGTCTTGGTCAGTGTGAGACAAAGAGATTCTACCACTTTGGTAGGTATGACATTGTCAGATGCGCTTGAGTCGATGATGTAATTATTCAGTTGATGATCATTTATCAACAAAGAGACATAAAATGGTTTTGTCTTCTTGGGAGCAGCAGGAGGAGTAATGACAAGGTTATTTCAAATGGATGTGGGAGTCACCTTTGGAACAACTGGTCCTATAGGGATAGTTTTATTCTTTACACATTGAACCAACTTATCCAACTACTCAAGGTTAGATTGCAGGAATTCAAATTCAGACATTTGAATTTTGGTTTTCTTGACATGGTCGATTATATCAAATGTCTGAAATGAATTAGTAATAGGGGAAGGCAGTTCATCCTTCTAATTTTTAGGAGGGGTGGTACTGGTCTGTGAATTTGAAGCAGAAGATGAAGGAAAACTTGATGTACTTACTTTTTTAGTGATCACCAGGGCCTTTGATTGAAAAGGCAGAGTGGTTCCCCACTTAGCAATTGAAATTACTAGTTGAGCTCACTCCTCTATTTTTTTCTTATTAGCTTGATGGGCTGACTGGTTTTGGGACTAGGTGAATACACCGTATGATCCATCAAATGCTTCACCTTTACTTCTGGGTTCATCTTGATAATTCAGGAAACCAATGTTGGAGTCGCCAGCTGATTCAACTTGGTCTTCCATAAAGAGATCAGTGCCATCTTCTTGGTTCAAATCAGATTGGAAAGAAAAATTTGATTTTGTTTCAAGGTATCTAACTACTGAGTTGGCTAGAGCTACTTCAATAGCAATTTTCCCCTGAGAGGGAGGAAGATGATTTGGCTACCCTTGATTCTTGGCAGCGTTTCCTTAGTATTGCTGATTGGGGAATGTCCTCCTTGATATATCTCGATACGAAAGAGGAGCAGACATCCCTTGCGTCATTTACTTTCTAAAAGCTAACAACTCATTTTCTAGTTTTTACACCATTAGATCAGTGGTGCCTATAGATGGATATTCAGAGGATGAAGAAGATTTACCTCTGTTAGGATCTCTCCCTATCTTCCCTGCCAAGATGAGATCATCTTCCACCTTAGTATCCAAATCTTTCACTGTAGCAAGGTCTATGTGGCCAGTAAGTCTCAGCAAAAAACTCACTTTAGGCAACTGAGAGTTGATAAAAAAGCATTTGAGATTCTCAGCTATTGGTTGAGTAATTGTAGGAATCATGTTCCTTAGCTTGTCAAACCTAGCTATGAAATCTCTCATTGGTTCATGAGGCTCCTTCCTCATTTATGTGATCTGAGCTAGCAGGGCATGCGCATCTTCTGCAAGCTTGAACCTGGCTTCAAATTTAGCTTTGAGAGTGTTCCAATCACTCACTGACTGAGCCTGTGATGGTAGAACCAGTTTGCAGTAGCACCTTATAATGTCTCTACGAATAGCCTGACTGCTACATCTTCATACTCCACACCTATCATGCCACAAGCTATGTTGAAGGTTGCAATATGTTCATCAGGATGAACTCTCCCATCACCAAAGAATTTGGGGAAATGTTTCCTTGAACTACGTGGTAGCTCATATAGAGGTGGAGTTAAATTGAGTGGGCCAAAAGAGTTACCCCAAGGGCCTTAAGCTGCCATTGTATGACTATGTAAAGGGGGGATAACAAATCTTGGTGGGGTATGTATGGGCAAAGCTCTACTAGCAGAGGAAAAAGAAGCTCTGCCTTGTATTGATGACCTAGTGTTGGTAGGAGGAAGACTCCTAGATCATTGAAGGTGAGGTTGTGGAGGAAACAAATCAAAATTACTTTGCTGCACTAACTCAAAAATAGGGTCAACAACACCTTGAGCTTTTTGGCTTCTTGTATAACATGGAGCTACCAAATTATAGAATAAAAATGAAAAAAATTGGCCCTACTTCAGCTTAGATCTTGAGGCTGCAAATTGCTCGTTCTTCCCCAACAGAGTCGCCAAAAAATTGTTGGCATAGAGCTGGCAGAGTAGACAATAGCAATGAAACGTTTGATCCCCAAAATCTCTGGTTTCATAGATCAAAGTATATACTGGAAATGGATAAGGATATGGAGATGGAAAATAATTGGAACGGCTCATTTGATCCCTACCAGAGTCACCAAAAAATTATTGGGTGAATATTTTGTCACCAGCTAACTAAGGGCAAAATAGGTGTTTCAACCACAGCATAGGGAGATTGATCAGCTAAAATGTGCAACTTTACCACATCAAAATGGGACAAATCTCTCCTCTCATCAAGGGGAGGTTCCCTATAACTATAAGGTATTATATTAATATACTATAAATAAGCTAAAAATAACACTCAGGGTAGGATAACACCATCCATATCTCTTTTTTTATAGATGATCTTCACAGACATAGGAGAATTCTTGGGTGATTGCTGGAGGTACTTCTCTTCTTTTAGAAGTAATACTCAGTCAACAGCCAGATTCCTTCCTGGGTAGTAAAAGTAAATGGACGCAGTAACACAGTAGGATGAAGTGTAGCACAAAGTCTCCACCTCAATTGCCAAAGAGTGAAATATATGAAGGATAATGGGGGCACAAAGTCATCCCAAGATCCTTTACACAGATATAGAAAACAACACACTAAAGACCATTGTGGCAGCACAAAGTCTCTCAATAGTCAGCTTCAGGACACCTTTCTCATTACTTTCACTAGTTCTGCTTGTTAAATTTAATGGACAAGAATGCTTTTAGGAAACAAACATAAGAAAATTTTCCTAAATAACACAAGCTATTCCAACACAAAATCTTAAAGGTCAATTATTTTCTCATTCAAATAACAAAATATGATTAACAGTCTAAGCTCAAAGTCTCAAGAATGCCTTTCAATTTGGGCAGAGTTTCACTTCTGATAACAGAGAGATCTCTTTAAAACAATAAGAGAGACTACAATATATAGCAGCCAAAAAAGACTTGGTGCTTTATTTCACAAAATGGCCCATGATGTATTCAATGCCTTGAATGCATTTAAAATTTTGTGAAGGGGCCATGCTAAAATAGGGCATTAACCTTAACTTTGGCGTGTTAATTCTTCTCAAATGATCCTCCAAAGTATGGGCCGCCTGGTCCTCTTCCCAATATTTGTGCAGCCATCAACTTTGCCTTTACTCAATCTAGAAAAATAGGCCATGTTATTGAGTGCTCGCACTCTCTGATGTCCACCTGGTGGACTATTCCACCTACTAGAAATAACTCTCCTATAGATATTTCTAGATTTCCTGTAGTTGTTCTCTTTTTTCTCACCACATCTTGTCCTTCCTTGGTGATCTGAGCTCTAGGGATATCTTCTCACTTTTTGTTGGCTCCTTCAGCTTCTTCTTTGGCTGGTCATTGAATTTATTCATAGGGTCCACGCCATATTTGAAAATCAATAGATATTTCATTACCTTGAATTTGACGTATGTGGGGATGTCCTAATCACTTAGTCACTTGAACCATTATGAACCTTGAACCTTGGAGTGCATCGGTTCAATAGTTCAAAGTGGTTCAATGGTTAGCAGTTCAATTGGCTCTTTGGTTCAATCTCTTGTGAAGGGCCATGTTCGCTTTCTTTTCCTTCTTCAGCTAAACCATCTTTGGACTTCTTTGAACCTTTGAACCATATCGGTTCAATGGTTCAACAGTTCAATCGGCTTGTCTGTTCACTCAGCTCTTTGGTGCAATCATTCTTTGAAACCTTTGGTTGAACTCCTTGTTGAACTTCTTCTGCTTCTTCCATTCGCTCGAAGCTTCCTTTCTGCACTTTGAACTTCTTTGAACCATTTTGGTTCAAAGTTCAACGGTTCAACAGTTCATTATCTTTCTTTGAATCCTTTTATTCTCTAAGTCTTTTGATCTTATTGAACTCATTGAACCTTTGAACTCGTTGAACCATTTTGGTTCAAGGTTCAATGGTTCAACATTTCAACCTTCACTCTTCGAAGCCTTCTTTTCTTTAAGTCTAATGAAGTCTTTGAATCTTGCGAAGGTAGGGTTCAATGGTTCAACGGTTAAAAGTTGTTCATTCTATTTGTTTGAAGCCTGCCGATGGACCTTTGATTGAACCTCGGCATTGAACCAGCCTTGAAAATGCCTAAGTGTTGAAACTTCTTTCTGAGAATGCCTGCCTGTTGAACCTATGATTTCTTTAGCTGAGAAGACTTGAATAATTGAAGAATTTGAATACTCAAAACATTTTTGAGAAGAGAAGAGATCATTTTGGCCTTCAGGACCAAAATAGTCGATATGTCGTTGCCAAAAACAAGTGACAAATTTTGGGAACAACAATCTAGAAGTTATGTCAACTACCTAATCTAAAACTAGAAATGAGAGCCATCATGTCATGTATGATACCCCCTATATCTAGATTCCCTGAGAAAACTATACTAAAACTGTTGATTCTAACTGATTTAGATGTGTAAAAATTGTAGTTTAGCTAAACTTTTTGCCTATTTCTAGAAAACTTGGGTGTTTTTCTACCTAGACAAGAGCACCAAAATGAGGACACCCTTGTGTTTGGTGTTGTTCATTTCCAGCACTGTTGTCCTATGTTGAAATTGGTTATTGATCTAGAATTGTCATTATTTTTATATTCTATTCTAGCTAGTTTGACTTCTGGATTCTGAATTGGGTGATCTAAATGTTGTTGTTTGGACTACTAGGAGCTTTGATAGTTGTGATAAAACCCTTGTTTATTTCCCCCTCTTCTGAGGGTAGGAATGATGAACTTGTAATGACTGCCCTTAGAAGAAAAGAGTCATACAAGTGTGTTATGTTGCATAGATACATGATATACCAATGATATTTGACAAGATATCTCTAGATATAGAAATGTTTGTATTGAGATATTTTTTAAATCAATAAGGGTATGCCTAGATAGATATAACAATGTAAAATCATGTGCAATGTACTGAACTAGAACTGGAAATGTTAGATATTAGTTATTAGTTGTTATTCGTTAGTTGTCAAGGAGGGATGGAGCATGATGTCTATCATGGCATCTGAGAAAGCAAGGTAAATGCATGATATGGATCATGACATTGCAAACAAGGACAAGAAATAAAGCAACAATCATACAAAGCAACAAGCATACAAGGTTGGCCAAGGAGCCACATAGACAAGGGACATGGGCACATGTCACTCAAACTGGAAAGTAAGCATACAAGGCATGTTCAAATGCCACATACACATATAATTTGAAACATTCAAAGATCAGCATGAGGGACACAAGCACATAAAAGAGTACAAGTAAGGGACATTAGCAAATGTCCAAAGGTATACACACATGAATATAAGCAAGGGACATTGGTAGATGTAATAAGGCACACATAAGAAACAAAACTAGAATTGGAAATGCAATCTCATCTAACTACATAAAGCAAGAAAGGAAAGCATGTAAAAATTGGAAAGGTACAATCACATCTAACTAATCAAAGCAAGAGTGAAAGTATGCAAGATGTGTTAGTACAAGACTAGGTATATGCTAAGAGATACACAAGTGCTAGATACTAGTGACATGTCGATATAGTAATCTATGTAATCTGGTAAGTAATGTATATTAGTATGATAACTCAGAGTGTGTAGTGTAGGATTGACATAACCTAGATGGTGTTTTCATGTAGAAAATACCCCCAATGGGCATGTATATCGATGTGTGTCTCAAATGTAGAAGTAGGAATGCCCCCTCAATGGGTAGAGTAAACCAATCAAGTAGTTGGATGTCAATGCACACACTCAAAGGAGATAAAGTGAAGCATGGTAATGTAGATAAATTGACATATAATAGCATGAAACAACAAATGTAAGTCCTACCATGATAGTAGTAATGTAAATCATGGATGATGCATGCAATCGAAATGTTTTTGGTATTTTGATAAATCTGAATGTTTTTGTATTTTGAAATTTTTTTGTATTATTTTTGTACTTTTATATAATCTATGTACAATCAAGCAAAAGAGATTATGTACAAGTTGGGATAAGATGATACTAACCAATGAGTCTCATGGGAGACTCCCTATCATGGTGTCCTATATCAAGGAGTAGAATCGTGCATGAATGTGAGGCATGATGAAAATGCTAAGACTATGGCTTTGAAATCTATATATATTGTAGATGCTCTAAAAAATCTAAAGTAGAAACTAACTATGGGGTCCCAATGTAATTCTAAGAAGTAGATGTAATTGTAGGGCTCTTAGGGACCCATCTAGAAGTAGGAGATGATCTCTGAACATGTGGTCTATGTGTAGATGCATGAGATCTTAGTGAGACTATTTTAGGTTTGAACCCTATAGCTGGAAGCTATCTAGAGACCTAAATCTATGGAGGTGAATGAACTCTATGTGTTAGTGATGAAGGTCTCAACTGTGGCTGAATTTGGATTAGAGGAGAACTATAATAGGTGAAGGAGATAAAACTAGACGAGAAAGGGTACTAACCTCAGTGACAAAGCTATAACCATGGGTGTAATCAACCTACCTATCTTCATAAATTTGGGTGATAGCATGTACTGCATAATCTACTATAGGAATAGAGTTGGTAGTAGGTGCAGGATAAAAGCTAGATGAACCAATTTTGAAGAGAGGAGGAATAGATATAACCACTAGTGTTTGCTTATGTCTAGTAGTGATAGGGAGATACTTAAAAGTAGCCAAAGAGTTAGATACATCTAAGTAGAAACCATGTATATCAATATGATTATAAAGAACATTCCACATGATAGATAACAAATAAAGGATAGAGAGCTTGGATTTATTCATCAATGTATAAAAAACATTTGACATGTGCTATGACATTTTTAATGTGTTTAATATGATAAACTTGAAAAAAAATTCATATGAGATATAGAAAGTAAGGGATAAAAAGCATGAATATGTGCATGAACTCATAGAAAATTTTGACATGAATCATAACATTTATAACATGTTTAGCATGATAAGCTTGAAAAACTTTCCACATGAGTGATAGAAAGTAAAGGATAGAGAGTATGACTTTTTACATAAAGGCATAGAAACTTTTGACATGCAACTTAACATTTCTAATGTGCTTGGCATGATAAACTTGAAAAAAATTCCATATGAGGAATAGAAAACAAAGGATAGAGAGTATGACATTTTTCATAAAGGCAGAGAAACTTTTGACATGCAACATAACATTTCTAATGTGTTTATCAAAATGGAGTTAGTAATTATTCCATATGAGCGAAAGATAATATGCAAAAATAATTTTAAAATCTTATGTATTTTTGGCAATGAGTTTTATAATATCATCCCATATAATGAAACATAAGCATGAAATGCAAAGGATGAAGCTTTGTACTAATATATGATAGACTTCATCATTCATGTACATGATAGGGCCCATTATGGTTTCCTTATTATTTATGAGAAATGTAAAAAAAGTTAGTAAATTAATTACCATCATTTTTTCAATTTGATTATGGATGTAATGTGATACCTCAAGAATAAAATAGGTGCTAGTACATGCAACTAGGGATTTAACAGTGATAGTTTTGCAAAATACTATGAATTTTTTAAATTAAAATTGAATTTTTGAGTTAAGTATTTAAGAAAAAATTCAAAAATTTATGGGAAAATGCTTTATTTAATGGGACCTAGTAGATGCAACTAGGTTTTTGAGAAAAATAAATTTTTGAAAATTACTATGAATTTTTAAAATTTGAAGTGATTTTCTGATTTTAATATGCAACTAAAAATTCAAAAAATGATTGAAAAATTACTAGAAAATTACTGGGAGCTAGTTAATGCAACTAGGTTTTGAAATAAATGTATTTTTAACATTTACTACAAAAATATTAAAATTTGAGATAAATTATCAATTTTTATGTGCCAGCAAAAAATTAAAAAATATTGGATTAATGCTGGAAAATTACTAGGAGCTGGTTGATGCAACTAGGGTTTGAAATAAATTTATTTCAAAGTTTACTACAAAATTTTAAAATTTGAGAGGAATTTTTTATTTTAATATGCAAAAAAAAAAAATTAATGGGAAAATCAGCTAGGAATTTACACTAGGGTTTCTAGGGTTTTTATGCAAAATTTGAAATAAGTCGGGTTCACCAAATATTTTATTATTTTTCAGAATAATGTAGTTTTATTCCTAATTAATAAACAAATCTAGAGTAAAGTAAATAATATGCAATAATTAAGCCACTGATTTATGTAAATGAATTGTATTTTTTCCTTTTCTAAAAATAGTAATAAATAAGAGAAAATATGACTTAGTGTATTCTAAGCTATCTGGTCTAAGACAAGGTCTGAGAATCCAAGTACAGGATTGGGACAGTGTTGAAAATAGGTACCTGAACTTCATTTTTTGATTGGACAAGATCATCAAATGTTAGACACCCTATTGTTTAGCACTGTAGTCCTTTTCTAGTGTTATTGTCTAGGTGATCTGAGTTTTCTAGGTTATGCTCGGCATGTTTGTGTTACCCTGTCAATGAAATATCAAAGCCCAAAAGTCTATAGAGCTCATTGTGCATCTATTTTAATCTTTAAAAGCCCTAGGAGATCTTTGTGCTTGAACTTGAATGGAAATTTGAGAAAGAGAGAGAAGGGGGACGCACCTCACACCTTGTATGTGGGCACACTGCCTACATACCAATTACTCTAAGGAGGGATTAAGCTAATGTAGTTCTCCCATTGAAGTATTTGGTGCAATTATGTATGAAAATGTAACTAAATGCAAAATTGGGTGTAATTCAGATGGTTAGGGACTGGTGCAAGGGTTTGAATAATATTGGAAGATTGTATGCAGAGAATAGGGAAAAGTACTTGAGTGTACTTGCTTGTATTCTTGCTTCTCTCTTGTAAATGAGTGCCAACCCTTGTAAATGGAATTTGAATGGCCTTTTATAGGGAACCTAATGATCGTGGATTAAATGAATTCATGTTAGGGTGACATGAATTAAGATAAAGATTCAAAAAAATATGATCGTTTGAACCAAATTTTCACTTGGACAATAGCACCAAAAATAGGACACCCTAGGTTTCAGCGCTTCTAACAAAATTAGGCATTGTTGTCCAGAGGGAATGATACTGGGGGGATGGATCTAGGCCTGAAAGAGCTACTTAGGTCTATAAGGATTAAGTCCAAAAAGTTGTGGATGACTGGGAATCGATGAAATAAAAGCCTATGAGGTTTGTGCAAGCAAGTAAGAGGACCTATGGATTGGGTGTCATTAGCCACACTCAAGTAACCAAATTTCTCATTTTACATGACTACAATAGGTAATCCTCAACTAAGCATTTGTCTAATTTGAGTGATCTACTAAAAAGAGAGTTTCTCTCTGAGCTTGAACCTCCTTACTTATCTATGTAAGAACAAAAAGGGTGTGGGTGAATGTTTATGAGGGAAGAATGTTACTTTTTTATCACACCATATTATTCTAGAGTTAATTATTGACCAAATTTGACCCTATAGGTCAAATTGGGACCCCTATAGGTAAAAACGTGAACCTTAGATGTTTTTTTTGGAAATATTGTCATTGATGTCAAAGGTCTAGCATTGGTGATAAAGGCCCCATAGCATTTATTGTCTAAAGTTATTTTTGATATTCATATTTTTGTTAAAATGTGTTGATATTTATTTAATATTGATGAATATATTTTGGTTGCATAAAATTTAAAAGAAGGCCCATGGAGAAGTCAAAGAGTCATGAGGTAAAGACAAAAGAGAAATGGGACGCATTTTACCATGAAGAGTCATTTTGAGGAATTCCAAGAGTCACCAAGTGAAGACAAAAGAGGAAGGGTGTAATTTCTAATGAAGGAACACCTTGAGGAATTTGAAAGGTCACTAAGATAAAGACAAAAGGGGAAGGATGCATTTTCTCATGAAAGGTCACCATGTGACTTTTCAAATGTAGGGATTTGAAGGATCATGCTATTTTGGCACCATTTTCTATGAGGAGTGAAGGATCATAAAGGGTGAATGCCAAAGGTCATTTGGAAAGCTATAAATAAAGGCTTAAGAATCCATTTGTAATATGTAAGAGAGTGCATGGTTTGTAATTATTTTATATAAGAAAAGAGGAGAAAATAGAAAGAGATAGTGTAGAGTTCTATCATTTGTTGAGAAAGTAACATTAAGAGATAGTTATGTTTATTACACAAGAGGGGTTGGTGCTCCTGTGGGTTGGTGCTCACAAATCTTTGCAAGGGGTTGGTGCTCTTATGGGTTGGTGATCATAAATATTTATTGTGTTGGTGCTTGGAAAAGGGGTTGGTGCTTGCAAACTTTGTAATTTGAGTTAATTCTCATTCATATACTTGAAATTTTTCTCCATGGTTTTTCGCACATTGGGTTTCCACATAAAAATCTGGTGTCTCTCTCTCTCTTGTGTGGTGCATGTTATTGTTTCAATTTTATTACATATCTTGAATGTATGGTTGAGTAGAGTTTGATTAAGTAAAAGATTTATAAGATATATGATATACAGATTAACCCCCTCCCCCCTCTTAGTATATCCCATGCTTAACAATTGGTATTAGAGCAATTTATTTTAGAAAGAGTTTTACAACTTGAAGGTAGATCAAGGAAAGCATAATGGTTGGATCACATGAAGGTTTTTCTAAAAATAAGGCACCATTGTTTGATGGGACAAATTATGATTTTTAGAGCATAAGCATGAGGACTTATTTGATGTCTCTTGGATTTGACATTTGGTAAGCAGTTGTGGAGGAACATGAAGAGCCACAGACACTTCTGACTACTCCGACAAAAAAGAAGGCAAGTGAAAATAATGCTAAAGATTTAAATGTTATTTATGTAGTTTGTTGGGTGAATATTTTGTCAATCAGTGTACTGATAAACAAAATAGGTCTGATCAACCATAGCAGGAAGATAGGTCGGCCAGTTGTGTAGGTTTACCACATCAAAATGGGACTAATCTCTCCTCTCATCAAGGGGAGGTTCCCTATAAATACGTAGGAGCTATATACTATATAAATAAGTAAAAAATAACACATGGGGGTAGAATAAACCATCCATCTCTCTTCTTTTAGATATGATGTTCATAGACAAAGGAGAAAATCCTGGTGGAAACACTGAAGGCACTTGTCTTCTTTCAGAAGTGTTCTTGCAAGAAATAATAGAAGTTTCTTTCAAGTAGTAAAAGTAACTGGTGACAAAGGGTACAGTAATCTGCAGGATGAAATAGAACACAAAGTTTCCACCTCAACTACCCAAAGAGTATAACACAAAGGATAATGGGGGCACAAAGTCATCCCAGAATCCTCAACACAGAAAGAAAAGGAAAAAACACGCTGAAAACAATTGTGAAAGCACAAAGCCTTCTCACAGTTGGCTTCAGGACACCTCCCTTTTTACCTTCACTAATTCTGCTTGTCAAATTAAATAAATAAGAATGCTTCTAGGAAAAATACATAAAAACAATTTCCTAAAGTAGCACAAGCCAAAAGAGCTCAAAGTCTGCAAACAACTTGCTTTCTCATTCAAATAAAATGAAATGAAATTACAATCTGAGCTCAAAGTCTAAGTTTTCTTCTTTCAAATGGGTAGAGTTTCACTCCTATAAAAATGAAAGTCCCCCTCTAATGATACGAAAGATTACATTATATAGAGGCAAAGAGAGGCTTGGCACTTTTTCCCATGGATTGACCCATTCGGTGCATTAATGCCTTGGATGCATTATTGGTTTTGTCATGCTAGAGCAGTGTGGTTGCTTTAACTGTGGCATGCTAGTTCATCTCCTTTGTCTACTTCTTAGACTAAATCACTCATTCCATCACCTGCTAGCTGTGCAATTGTCTATTCTGCCTTTATCTTGAAGGGGACAAGCAGACGGTGCTTTCAATGTTTACAGGACCCAAATATCTACCTGATGAACTGCTTCACCTACTAGAAATAAC
This sequence comes from Torreya grandis, assembly GCA_037957365.1. NCBI lineage: Eukaryota > Viridiplantae > Streptophyta > Pinopsida > Cupressales > Taxaceae > Torreya > Torreya grandis. The sequence goes on from JARHVA010001082.1 coordinate 2,886,661, forward strand.
TCCTACTATGTTTCCCTCATTGCCTCATCCTTCTCTTTGTCCCAGTCTTAGGCTCTTTGGATGCATCTGGGTTCACCTTTTGAGTCCAAAAAAATCAACAGACACTTAATTGTAGCCAATTTGGCATTCGCGAGTCTTTCCTTGATTGAAGGTTAACGGCTACCCAGTCACTCTAAATTTGATGTTTGAGGGCCTGTCACTCTGTTGTGACACGTGTGAGGACACATGGCAGCTTTCATTGCACTGGGATGGGACACATGGTGAGTTTCACACTTTGAAGCTTCATTTGAAATTGTGTCTCAATACGCGACACTTGGCAGCTTCCACTGCACTTTGATGCTTTGACCTTTTTCAAAGGGAACATGCCCTTCGGGGTCTTGAAAAAGGTTTGTTTAATGTGTGTCGAGTGTTCCCCCGCAAGGGTATCTGCCCTTCGAGATCTTCTAAGTGGCCTTCGGGCTTTAATTTCTTCATAGGGCTATTAGTCCCTTTATTTCCTTTGGACAAAATGTCTGAAGGAATTTCTTCAAATAATTTGTCCGAAGGAAGTCACCTCCCTTTGGTCTTATGTCTTTGCATTTGAGGGTGCCCCATCCTTTGACATGTGGCATCTTCTGCCACTTCTTCAGGGACACATGGCATCTTTCGTCACATCATACTAGACATTCTACCATTGCAACTTGGTGCTTTTTACTCTCGAGCTTTTTGGAACACCATAGAAATGTTTGGGGCTCAGTTAGGCTCTCACAAACGATGACACTTGTCAGCCTCTGCCAATATCTTTAAAGGACATGTGGCAACTTCTGCCACTTCTTCGAAACAAAGTATAATGGGCTCAGCTGATGACACTTGGCAGCATCCACCTGACTCTTACTCTTGCGCGTGCTTCTTTCCTTAACTAAGGCAGCCTTTGAACCTTTGAACCTGTGAACAATTGAACTTTGAAGTGATTCAAGGTTCAATGGTTCAATCAGTTCATTCCATTTATTTGGCTAAGTCCCTTTGATATCCTTTTAAACTAAACGCGTTGAACTTTTTGAACATTGAACCCGTTGAACTGATGAACCAAAATGGTTCAAGGTTCAACGGTTCAAGCCTTTGAAATTAATTAAGTGCTCAGAGCCACAAAACCTTTGAAATGGTTGAACTTTGAACCACTTCAAATGCGCCTAGCTCTTGCTGATGACGCTAAACCTTTGAACCCATTGAACTTGTTGAACCAAAATGGTTCAATGGTTCAATTCTTGCTTAGATGATCGCCGAGAGACATTTTTGATTGAACCAAGGTGCTAAACCAATCCTGAAGATGACTAAGTGTTAGAAATTAGTTCTTCTGATTGGACTCGCCTGTAGAAGCCTTTGAACCTGTGAATCTTATTAATCCCTTTACTAAAAAATCTTGAAAAATGAGCAATTTGAAAGCTCAGAACAAACTTTTTTAAAGGGAAGGGACAATTTTGGTCTTGCAGGGCCAAAATAGTTCATATGTTGTCCCAAAAATGAGAAGACATTTTTCAAAGACAACAGCTGGATGTTGTTGGGTAACTACCTTCAATTGGAAACTTGAAACACAGCTAAGGGGAGTAGAAACTAAAATCTCCAGTGCCTTGAAGTGTGCCATTGGGCTACGGAGTCGTGCCACCCAAAAAAAAAGGCTCCAAAAATGAAAACAAAAAGAACAAAATAGAAATAAAAGACTACACAACTATACATATGTACAGGGGAACTCATCTAATACTTCAAGAGTTGAAGTGATTTAGATGTTGCCCATTGTGAGGCAGAGAAAAGAGAGTGCCATCTTGGTATTTCAACAGGAAACTATTTTCACCATTGAGTTGATGTATAGTAAAAGGGCCTCCCCACAGGGAATCAAACTTTTCATGCATCTCCTTTGGTTCTCTTCTCTTGTCCCACAGCAAGACTTGATCTCCAATCTAGTAATCGCAGTTATTTGCCTTCTGGTCGAAGAGCTTCTTCACCAGACCTTGATGGACAGCAATTCAATCTACCACTATAGTTCTCTACTCATCCAGCTCAGTCAGGCACATGATCCTCTTATCAAGGGCACTTTCATACATTTGATCTTTAATTTCCTTAGCCAATTTCAATGTTGGCAATTCCAAGGTGATTGGTATCTCAGCATTGATACCATAAAGAAGTTAGAAAGGAGACACCAATTTCTCTCTTTGGTGTAATTTTGTCTGCCCATGAGCATCAACCAATGCTTTATGCCATGTCCTTTAGTTGTCATCCACCTGCTTCTTGATGATAGTCACCAGGTTCTTATTGCTTGATTCAGTCTATCCATTCCCTTGTGGAAAGTAATCAGAAAAGTGGGAGAGTATAATTCCATAGTAGAAATATAATTGAGTAATCTCTTGAGAAGTGAAACAAGCTGCATTGTCAGTGACAATCTTGGTTAGGACCCCAAACCTGGAAATGATGTTATCTTTGAGAAAATTGCATACTACTTCTGAAGTAGCATGTTTGGTTGGAATAGCTTCGACCCATTTGGTGAAGTAGTCTATTGTTGTAAGGACATAATCATGTCTAGCACTTGAAGATGGGTTTACAGCACTAATAAAGTCAATTCTCCATTGCTGGAATGGTTCTTGTATGACCACTAGCTTGAGAGGTAGGGCAGCTAACTTGGGTTTTTTGACAAACTATTGGCATAGTTCACACTCCTTAACCCACTTATATGCATCTTGAAAAAGATTTGGCCAGTAATACCTAGCCCGTAGAATCTTATGGGCAATCACAGAAGCAAAAAAATGTCCTCCACAAGCCAAATTATGGAAGGACTTCAGAAGTCAGCCTTGCTACTCCTTGTCCACACATCGAAGGAACATTCCATCAAGGCTCCTCTTGTATAGGCCATTGTCCTAGAGGACAAAATTAGCATCTTTCAGCTTGATGGTTCTCCTTTTTTTATAAGATAGGTGTGCAGGACACTCACCATAGGTAAGGAAATGAGCAATACCTGAATACCATTCATTTGTAGTGGAGCCAAAGAAGACTGTTGGTGTGTTTTCCACCTCTGATTCTTCATGCTCTTTTCTTCTTGACTTGTTATCAGTAATTAGTTGGCATAGCCCCTTCCCACGCACTAGCTTTTTTGGTTTGATGACCAAATTAAACTCCTAAATATTAGCAACCCAATTGCCTCTTTTCATCCCAAACTCTTGCTGAGTCAGTATAGATTTGATCGCAATATCAGGAACCAATGCAGTTGTGTGTGTATTTAAGATGTAGAAGTGGAAATGCTTCACCATTGCATAATCATGCTTCTCCATGTTTGAATATTTCAGCTCATGAGCTTTGAGAGGTCAGCTCATGAAGGAAATGGGGGATTCCATACCTTCTTTATTCTGTTGAACCAAAATTGCTGAAACCGTATGTTCTGAAGCATAGCTGTAAATGGTGAACTCTTTGTTATAGTCTGGACAAGCCAGAATTGGAGCATGGGCAATGGCAGTCTTGATATCCTCAAATGCCAACTTGTCTTCTTCAGTCTAGTTGAAGGTGGCCTTTCCCTTCATCATGTTTACAATGTGCCTAGTCTTCTCAGCAAACTTCGGGATGAACCTCCATAAGAAATTCACCTTTATAAAGAAAGAGTGAACAATAATCTTACTTGTGGGCAAGGTAAGGTCTTGGATAGACTTGACTCTGTCTGAGTCAATCTTTATGCCTCCTTTGGACACAATGTGTCTGAGAATTTTCCCCTCTATTACTCCAAAGATTGACTTCTTGGGGTTCAAAGAAATGTCATTCTGGTAGTAGCATTCCAGCACTTGTTGTAAATGGTGCACATGGTCTAGGCGATGCTTAGAAAAGACAGTCAAGTCATAAAGATACACTACGATGAACTTACCCATCTCATCCTTGAAGGCAAGGTCCATTGCTCTTTGGAAAGTGGCATCAGCATTTATCAAGCCAAAAGGCATCCTTCTATATGTGAATGTGCCCCATGGTGTGGTGAAAGCGGTCTTATGATGGTCTGCCTCACCAACTTCAACCTAATTATATCCTGAGAAGCCATCTAGCATTGATAACATCTCTGAGCCCATCATTGTCTGAAGCACTTGATTCATGATTGGCAAAGGATAATTATCCTTCAAGGATGCCTGATTCAAATTTTTAAAATCCACACAAAGGCAAATTTCACCATTCTTCTTTCTCATAGGCACTATATTGGTAATCCATGTGGAATGATGGATTGGGAAGATTATCTTGGAATTTAGCATCTTTTGTATCTCAGATAAAATAGTACCTGATATTTTCATATTATAATGCCTAGACTTTTCCTTATAAGGCATTGAATCAGCCTTGAGAAGAATGTCATGTCGAATTTCATCATGCTGGAGTGATTTTAGGTCGTCATAAGAGTATGCTAGGACGTCCATGTATTGGTTGAGCAAAGTGGTGAACTTGAAATGCTATTCAGGAGTACAGCATTTCCCAATGTTCACCATCTTGGGGTCTTCCTTGGTTCCCAGATTTACTTGATCAAACTCTTGAGAGGAGCTTGAATTTGTTTGTTGTTGTTTGATGAATCTATCATGCTTATCAAATAGCTTCTCGAGGGAAACCAATCCTTTGGGAATCTTACTCCCTTTTAGTTACAAGAACTCCTCACCTGTGTTTGAACTTGATTCAGGGGTTAGTTTAGGCTTTTGAGGTTCACTACCTTCAAAATGTAACCATTCAAAGTTGTCCCTTTGCTCCAAGAAGGCAATGATTTTATTGTCATTGTTGAACACTTGCCAATGATTGGCATTATTAGGCACACTTGGATGGAAAACCAGCTCAATGGTGTACCTATCTCCTTTAAAGTTTGGGTGAGAAACCAAGAGAGTAGCTGAAACAGTCAGTGTATCAGCTCGGTCATTGAATTCTCTAGGAACTGCAGAGATGCTGAAAGCATCAAAGTTTTTAATTTGGTCCCAGACTAGATTATGGTAGTGGCGCAATATTTCATTATTGATTTGATACAGGTTCCTCACCTAACAAACCACCAATTTAGCATCTCCTTTAGCATGGAGTTTGATGTCTTTGTCCCTAGTAGCTTTTAATCCCAGTAGTAGAGATTCATACTCAACTATGTTATTAGTGTTGCTGAATTGCAACTTATAAGATGAAAGAAAAATATCTCCTTGAGGAGATATTAACACAACTCTAACTCTTGAACTAGTGGAGGAGCAGCTGCCATCAAATTCAAGAATCCATACCTCATTTGATACCAATTTTCCCTTAGATTCTTCTTCATTCGAAGGAGGGCATTCTTCCACACTTGCATTGTGCTCAGCCAATTCTTTTGTTGTTCCACCTGAATGCATTTCCAAGTTGTCACTTGTCAGAGCTTCACCAAATGCCTCATGAACTTCATCCATGGATAAAAAGTAGTTGCCCATGCCTAAAGACTCAAATAGAATTTGAGCTTCAGGTGCTGAGGTCTGGGTAACTACGTATTTCACTTCCTTTTTAGGGAGCAGCCTCTTCATGATACCTTTGACTGAAATCCTCACCTCTAAAAATTCATGCTCAATTCACCACCAACATCTCTACAGAAATTCTATCCAAGAAAGATGCCATATGATGTTGGGACGTCAGCTACCAAGACAGTTATCTTGATTCTTTTGTCTGAAAAGGCAGCAAATGTAAATTGGGCATCTATAATTTACTCCAGTAGTGGCACTTGTTTATTCTCCATGGAAAAGCATCTACCAAATGTCTTGGTCAGTGTGAGGTCAAGGGATTCAGCTACTTTAGTAGGCATGACATTGTTCGAAGCTCCAGAGTCAATGATGCAATTGTTCAGCTACCATCCATTTATCAGCAATGAGACATAGAAAGGTTCAGTCTTACTAGGAGCAGCAGGAGGGGAAATGACAAGATTGTTCCTAGTGGGTGCATCCTTGGGTGGATCATGTGTCACTTTGAGAACTGCTTGTTTAACAAGGACATTCTATTTTTTAACACACTAAACCAATTTATCTAATTACTCAGGATGAGACTATAGAAATTTAAATTCAGACATTTAAATTTTGGTTTTCTTTATATGGTCGACGATATCAAATGTCGAAAATGAACTAGGTACAGAGGATGGGAGTTCATCCTTTTGAGTTTTGGGGGGAAAAAATTGGACTGTGAATTTGAAGTAGAAGGTGTGGGGGCATTTGGGGTACTTACCTTTCTTGTAATCACTAGGTCCTTTGGCTGAAAAGGAAGAGTGGATCCCCGCTTAGCAATTGAAACTGCTAGTTGAGATCGCTCCTTTATTTTCTCTTTATCAGCTTGTTGAGCTGATTGATTCTTGGACTAGGTGAATACAGCGTATGATCCCTTAGCTGAATTGCCTTCACTTTTGGGTTCATCTTGATAGTTCAGGAAACCGATATGAGAGTCGCCAGCTACTTCTTCTTCTTCCTCAGTGAAGAGATTAGCGTCATCTTCAGGATTCAACTCAGGCTGGAATGAGAAGTCTGATTCAACTTCAAGATATCCAACTACTAGGTTAGTTGGAGGTGCTTCAAGGGTGAGGTTCCTCTATGGAGGAGGAAGGAAATTTTTCTATCCTTGATTCCTGGTAGTATTCCCTTGGTACGCTTGATTAGGAAATGTCCTCCTTGGTACATCTTTGTATGAAGGAGCAGATGACATCCTTTGTGCCATTTGCTTTTTAAGAGCTAGCACTTAATTTGTCAGCTTCCGCACCATTGGGTCAGTGGTGGTTATAGATGAGTATTCAAAAGATGAAGAGGATTTACCTTTATTAGGGTCCTTCCTTATCTTTTCAGCCAAGATAAGGTCATCTTCTACTTCAGTAGCCAAGTCTAGAGCAACAACAAGGTCTATATGTCTTGCTCGTCTCAGTAAGAAACTCACTTCAGGCAGTTGTGAGTTGATGAAGAAACACTTAAGATTCTGAGGTGTCAACTGGGTGACCATGGGAATCATGTGCCTTAGCTTGTTGAACCTGGTAATGAAGTCCCTCATAGGTTAATGGGGTTCCTTCTTCATCTACATGAGCTGGGCCAGCAAGGCATTTGCATCTTCTACAGGCTTGAACTTGGCTTCAAATTTGTCTTTCAGAGTGTCTCAGTCAGTCACTAACCAAGCTTGCAGGTGGTAGAACTAGTCTGCAGCAGCACCTTATAGTGTCTCCATGAATAGCCTGATTGTTATGTCTTCAAACTCTACCCCTATTACACCACAGGCTATGTTAAAAGTTGCAATGTGTTCATCAGGGTGAACTTTCCCATCACCAAAGAATTTGGGGAAGTTCTTCTTTGAATTGCGTGGAAGCTCATGCAGAGGTGGAGTCAAATTAAGTGGGCCAAATGAGTTAACCCAGGGGCCTTGAGCCATGGTTTGATTATGTAAAAGTGGGATAACAAATCTGGGTGGAATTTGGATAGGCAAGGCTCTACTAGCGGCATAAAAAGAAGCTCTACCTTGTGTTGGTGGCCTGGTCAGGCTAGGAGGAAGACTCCTAGTTCATTGTAGGTGAGCTTATAGAGAAAACAACTCAAAATTGCTCTGCTGCATCAAATCAAAAGCAGGGTCAACAACACCTTGAGATTTATGGCTTCTAGTATAGCATGGAGTTGTCAAATTGTGAAACAAAAATGGAAAAAGATTGGTCTTACTTCAATTTAAAGCTTGAGGCTTCAAACTGCTTGTCCCTCTCCAGTAGAGTCACCAAAAATTGTTGGGTGAATATTTTATCAATCAACGTACTGATAAACAAAATAGGTCTAATCAACCACAGTAGGAAGATTAGTCAACCAGTTGTGTAGGTTTACCACATCAAGAGGGGACTAATCTCTCCTCTCATCAAGGGGAGGTTCCCTATAAATACGTAGGAGCTATATACTATATAAATAAGCAAAAAATAACACATGGGGGTAGAATAAACCATCCATCTCTCTTCTTTCAGAGATAATGTTCACAGATAAAAGAGAAAATCCTGGTGGAAACACTGAAGGCACTTGTCTTCTTTTAGAAGTGTTCTTGCAGGAAACAGCAGGAGTTTCTTTCAAGTGGTAAAAGTAACTGGTGATAAAGGGCATAGTAACCAGCAGGATGAAATAGAACACAAATTTTCCACCTCAACTACCCAAAGAGTATAACACAAAGGATAATGGGGGCACAAAGTCGTCTCAAAATCCTCAACACATAAAGAAAAAGAAAAACACACGCTGAAAACAATTGTGAAAGCACAAATTTTTCTCACAGTTGGCTTCAGGACACCTCCCTTTTTACCTTCACTAATTCTACTTGTCAAATTAAATAAATAAGAATGCTTCTAGGAAACAGACATAAGAATAATTTCCTAAAGTAGCACAAGCCAAAACAACTCAAAGTCTGCAAACAACTTGCTTTCTCATTCAGATAAAATGAAATGAAATTACAATATGAGCTCAAAGTCTCAGTCTTCTTCTTTCAAATGGGCAGAGTTTCACTTCTGTAAAAATGAAAGTCCTCCTCCAATGATATGAAAGATTACATTATATAGAGGCAAAGAGAGGCTTGGCACTTTTTCCCATGGAGTGACCCATTCGGTGCATTAATGCCTTAGATGCATTCTTGGTTTTGTCATGCTAGAACAGGGCGACTGCTTTAACTATTGCATGCTGGTTCATCTCCTTTATCTACTTCTTAGACTGAATCACTCATTCCATCACCTGCTAGCCATGTAATTGTCTATTCTACCTTTATCTTGAAGGGGACAAGTAGACGGTGCTTTCAATGTTTACAGGCCCCAAATATCTACCCGACGAACTGCTTCACCTACTGGAAATAACTCCTGCTATGTTTCCCTCTTTGCCTCTTCCTTCTCTTTGTCCTAGCCTTAGGCTCTTTGGATGCATCTGGGTTCACCTTTTGAGTCCACAAAAATCAACAGACACTTAATTGCAGCCAATTTGGTGTTCACAGGTCTTTCCTCGATTGAAGGTTAATGGTTACCCAGTCGCTCTAAATTTGATGTTCAAGGGCCTGTCACTCTCTTGTGATGCAGGTGAGGACACATGGCAGCTTTTGCTACACTGGGATGGGACACATGGTGAGTTTTGCACTTTGAAGCTTCATTTAAAATTGTGTCTCGGTACGCGACACTTGGCAGATTTCACTGCACTTTGATGCTTCGACCTTTTCTGAAGGGAACATGCCCTTCAAGGTCTTGAAAAAGATTTGTTTCATGTGTGTCTAGTGTCCCCCCACAAGGGTATCTACCCTTCAGGATCTTCCAGGTGGCCTTCGGGCTTCAATTTCGTTGGAGGGCTATTGGTCCCTTTATTTCCTTTGGATAAAATTTCCAAAGGAATTCCTTCAAACAATTTGTCTGAAGGAAGTCACCTCCCTTTGGTCCTATGTCTTTACATTTGAGGGTGCCCCATCCTTTGACACATGGCATCTTCCACCACTTCTTTAGGGACATGTGGCATCTTCTACCACATCATACTAAGACATTTCATTGTTGACACTTGGCACTTTCTACTCTCGGGCTTTTTGCAACACCATAGAAAAATTTGGGGCTCAGTTAGGCTCTCGCAGACGATGACACTTGTCAACCTCTGCTGATCTCTTTAAGGGACACATGGCAATTTTTGCCACTTCTCTGAAACAAAGTATAATGGGCTCAGCTGATGACACTTGGCAGCATCCCCCTAACTCTTGCTCTTACACATGCTTCTTTTCTTAACTTAGGCAGCCTTTGAACCTTTGAACCCGTGAACCATTGAGCTTTGAAGTGATTCAAGGTTCAATGGTTCAATCAATTCATTCCATTTATTTGGCTAAGTCCCTTTGATATCCTTTTGAACCAAATGTGTTGAACCTTTTGAACGTTGAACCCGTTGAATCGATGAACCAAAATGGTTCAAGGTTCAACAGTTCAACAATTCAAACCTTTGAAATTCGTTAAGTGCTCGGAGTCGCGGAACCTTTGAAATGGTTGAAATTTAAACCGCTTCAAATGTGCCTAGCTCTTGTTGATGATGTTGAACCTTTAAACCCATTGAACCCATTGAACCAAAATGGTTCAAGGTTCAATGGTTCAATCCTTGCTTAAATGCTCACCGAGAGACATTTTCGATCGAACCAAGGTGATGAACCAATCCTGAAGATGACTAAGTGTTAAAAACTGGTTCTTTTGATTGGAATCATTTGTAGAAACCTTTGAACCTATGAACCTGCTAATCCCCTTACTAAAAAAGCTTGAAAAATAAGGAATTTGAAAGCTCAGAACAAATTTTTGTAAAGAGAAGGGACAGTTTTGGTCTTGCAGGGCCAAAATAGTTCATATGTTGTCCCAAAAATGAGAAGTCATTTTTCGGGGACAACATAGTTTATGTGAATCAAAATTTGTTAATGTTATGCAATGCAAATTTTCTCATAAGACTTGGGTAAATCTTAAAAATATTTACAAAGGTGATGGAAAGGTTCAACAAGCTAAGCTCTAGACTTTCAGAAGATATTTGAGAATTTGAAATTGGAAGAGAAAGAAAATATAGAAAGTTATATTTTGTGGGTTGATCAAATAGTTAATCATATTCAAGGCCTTGGAGAAAATTTAGAAGAATTAGAATTGGTACAAAAGGTTTTGAGATCTCTACCAATGAGATATGATGCAAAGGTTTCGACAATCAAGGAGATGAAGGATATAACCAAGCTAAAGATGGATGAACTACACGGTATTCTTATGGCATATGAGATGTAGACTGAACAAGAGAAACCATCAAAGAGGGAAGATGAATTCAAGACATCAAAGAAAGATAATGCTAAGATTCAAGAATCAAGTGATAGCTCTAGCCATGATGAAGATGACAATAGAGCTCTATTCATCTACAAGCTAAAAAAGGGCATAGGTAAATATCAAAGAAAATTTGTAGCTAAGTGCCCAGATAAGAGTAATGGTGACATTGAAGAAGGGTCTACATACAAGAAGAATTTCAAAGGAAAATTTAAAAAGAGATTCGAGAAGAAGAGTTTATACTCTAAAGATCCTAGCTCAACCAAAGATAGTGGAGTAAGTGATTCAGATGAAGAAGAGATTCTATTCATGACCATACATGAATATGCCTCCACAAGCAAAAGTATAGATGGTCAAGAAGAAGAACAAGATGAAGTTAAAGTGAATCTAGAAGGAAAACTCATTTATGCCTTAGAATAATTACAAGCTCTTGAGAACAAGAATCACAGATTGAAGTGCTAAATCGATAAAAATGAAAAGGAGTCAAAAGAAATAATTGAAGATCTACAAGCACACATTGAAGAAGCCAAAAAGACTAAATAAGATTTAATAGTTCAGTTACAAAAAATAATTGAATAATGTGAAAGGTATGTTGTTGAAATTACCTCTTTAAAAGCAAATCTTGAGAAAATAAATAAAGCAGTCAATGTTAGAGCAGTGAATGATTCAAAATTTGAGAATAGAATTAATATGTTGACTAAGATATTAAAAATTCAAAGATGAATGTTAGATAAGATAGGTATCAAATTTGAAAATGAGAAAGGGGAGGCCACTACTTTCACAAACAAGGTTGACACAGAAAAAAAAAAAAAAAAACTATGATGAAGCTCTTACAAAAGAGGAAATGAAAAAGGAAGAAGTTGAGAATATAGAGGATATCTCAAACAAAGAAGGCTAGAAAGAATAGAGCTACAAAGGGCAATCAGGTTAGAGATACACAAATAGATTCTATTTTTATGGTTACTATTTTTATTGTAATAGAAATAGTTATAAGAAAATAGAATATCAGAAAAGGGCTAATAATTTCATAAATAAGGAGAAGGAAACTCATGCAGAGTTAAGCAAAAGCCACAACTCTTTTTCTCCTCTATCAATCTTTAATTAAGAGGCCATAATATGTTACAGTGTGATAACTTCAGACATAGCCTGATACTATAGAAGCGTGTTCAAGTCAGTCAAAATAGACCAGAGTTTTAAGGCTCCATTCATCAAGAAGAAAGTTTAGACATGTTCATGGCAAAAGAAACAACCTGAAAAGTCTATGTTGGTCCAGACAATTTTGCATACAAGAAATGAAGAAAAGTTATGGTTCATTGATAATAGATGTTTGAGGAACTTTAAAGGAGACAATAGCAAGTTCATAAACTTAAATAATATTAATGGTGGCATAGTGAAATTTAGAGATAATACTACTACTAGAATTGTTAGAAAAGGTACACTAAGTTTGGATAATGGTAGAACTAAGACTGAAAATATTATAAAAGTAAAAGGTCTTAAACATAATCTTTTGAGTGTAAGTCAAATATGTGATTAGGGACACACACTAAAGTTTTATGCAAAAAATTGTGAAATTGGGAGAAAAGATTCATATGTGTTGATTACATATGCTTCAAGAACAGGCAACAATTTGTATATGTTATCAGATATCAAAGGTCAAAAATGTTGTTTGAGTCAAGCTGAAGAAAGTTGGTTGTGGCACATGAGAATGGGACACATAAATTTTGACAATCTTATCAACATCAGCAAGAATCAAGTAGTTAGAGATCTTCCAAATATTACAAAGCCCTCAAACACGCTTTATGAACCATGTCAACATGGGAAGCAGGTTAGAAGATGGTTCAAAACAAAAGAATACTCGACCACTTAGATGTTAGAGCTTGTTCACATTGATTTGTGTGGACTTATGAGAACTCAAAGTACTCAAGGTGAGAAATATTTCATGTTGCTTATTGATGATTTTACACGTATGACTTGGGTGATATTTTTGAAGAAAAAATCAGAAGCTTTCAGCCACTTCAAAGCATTCAAGACTTTTGTTGAGAATGAAATTGATTTGAATATTAGGTGCCTAAGATCAGATCAAGGAGGAGAATTCATGTCAGATGAGTTTATTGAGTATCTTGAAGACCATGGGATAAAGAGACATTATTCAGCAACCAAAACTCTACAGCAAAATAGAGTACTTAAGTAAAAAAATAGAACAGCTCAAGAGATGGTGGGGACAATGTTAAATGAATCCAAGATACCAAATAAATCTTGGAGAGAGAAATTTGGTACAATGGTGCATATTCATAATAGAGTGTTGTTGAGAGACAATAGTGACAATACTCCCTATGAGCTATGAAAAGAGAAACTAGTTACAGTTGATTACTTCAGAGTTTCTGGCAGCAGATGCTTCATAAAAAAATTGATGAAAAATTAGGTAAGTTTGAATCTAGAATAGATGAAGGTATATTTTTTGGATATTATAGCAAAAATAAAGCTTATAAATATTATAAAAAAAATCAAGAAGATTGTTGAAAGTGCAAGTGTCAAGATTGATGAAGATGTAGAACAAAGAGCCAATGATCTAGTGGACACTCCTGAAATCATTAAAGAAGATTTAAAGAGTCACATGAAGATGAGAAGGAGAAGCAAAAGGGCACCAAGACCCCATCCAAATATGTTTAGAGAAATCATAATAAGAGTGCAATCATTAGGAACATAAATAAAGGAGTTTGCACCAGAAGGATGATGGTAAAATTGAGCAAGTAAATTTTTCTTTGGTATCCAAAATTAAAATTCAACCTATAAATTTTTTAGAAGCTAGACATGATGAGCATTGGGTTAAGGCAATGGATGAAGAATTAAATCAAATAGAAAAGAATGATACTTGGGAATTAGTGCCTAGACCAAAAGATCAAAATGTGATAAGAACAAAATGGGTATACAAAAATAAGTTGAATGAATATGGTGAAGATATCAGGAATAAAGCAAGGTTAGTATGTAAAGGATATGCTCAGATTGAGGGTATAGATTTTGAAGAAATTTTTACACCAATGGCAAGGCTAGAGGCTATTATAATGTTTCTTGCATATGCAGTGTTTAAAATTTTCAAAGTGTCTCAGATGGATGTCAAGTCTGCCTTCGTGAATAAGAATCTAGAAGAGGAGGCCTACATTGAGCAACCTAAGGGATTTATTCTCTCAAATGATAATATCCATGTATGTAGATTGAAGAAAGCATTGTATGGATTGAAATAAGCTCCCAAAGCTTGGTATGTAAGAATTGATAAGTACATGCAAGATCAAGGTTTCAAAAGAGGTATTTTTTACAGTAATCTCTACATTAAAATAGAAGGTGAGCATCAATTAATTTTTGTGGTAGATGTTGATAACATAATTTTTTGAGAAAATATTGAAAAGATGATTAAAGAACTTTTTGATAATATGCAAAAATAATTTGAGATGTCTATGCTTGGAGAATTGTCATTTTTATTAGGGTTGCAAATATTTTAGTGAGATAAAAGAATTTTCATATCTCAAAATAAATATGTCAAGAAAATGTTGAAAAAAATTGGTTTTGAGAATTATGCACTAGTTGGCACACCAATAGGTATAGGGAACAAGGTGAATAAGGATGAAGATTCACCTATTACAGATCAATCTTTGTATATATTTATGATTGATAGTCTTTTATATATGACAACATCAAGGCCAGACATCATGCATGTAGTAGGCATGGTTACGAGATATCAAGGAACCTCGAAGGAGAGTCATGTTTAGTTGGTGAAGAGAATATTTAGATATGTCAAGGGGACATTGGATTATGGATTGTGGTATCCCACAGGCAAAGATTTCACTTTGGTTGCTTATACAGATTCAAATTAGGTAGGTTGTTTGGATGACAAAAAAAGTACAAGTGGAGGATCTTTCTTCCTCTGTGATAGCTTAGTATCATGGCTAAGCAAAAATTAGAATTTAGTATCACTTTCTATAGCTAAAGTAAAATATATTATGGTGATATTGTGTTCTACTCAAGTGCTTTGGATGAAGCAAACTTTGGAAGATATAAAGGTAAAATATGATGAACCTATTTCTATTTTTTGTGACAATAAAAGTGTTATTAATATTTCTAAGAATCTAGTGATACATTCAAGAACAAAACATATTCCTATCAAATATCACTTCGTGATAAAGCAGGTTGCAGATCAACAGGTTAAGATGGAATATATCAGTACTACAAAATAGATTGTAGATATTTTCACAAAGGCACTACCAAAAGATACATTTGAGTATTTGTGAGAGAAGTTGGGAGTAATTTCTTTTAATTCTTGCCATTGAGGATCAGCATCAGTTGGATGGGAGCTAAGTGTTAGCTCCAAGATAGGCCCTTTGCCATTAATGTCAAAGGGGGAGAAGAACAAAACTAGGTATATGAAATAGGTTCTGGAATAGGTATAGATAATAGGTGCAAAAAGAGGTACAGAGAACATGTACAAGATGCCACAGTAAGGGGGAGTTACTGTATATTTTTTAGATGATAGTATCTATAGGTTGGCATGTGCAATACAAGTTTCAGGGTGTGGCAGTTTCAGTTTGAGGTTGCCATCAATGACAAAGGGGGAGATTATTGAAAATATTGTTATTGATGTCAAAGGTCTAGCATTGGTGATAAAGGCCCCATAACATTTTTTGTCTAAAGGTATTTTTAATGTTCATATTTTGGCTAAAATGTGTTGATATTTATTTAATATTAAAGAATATATTTTTGGTTGCATAAAAGTCAAAAGAGGGCCCATAAAGAAGTCAAAGAGTCACAAGGTAAAGATAAAAGAGAAATGGGATGCATTTTCCCATGAAGAGTCATTTTGAGGAATTTCAAGAGCCACCAAGTGAAGATAAAAGAGGAAGGGCACAATTTTTCCTGAAGGGACACCTTGAAGAATTTGAAAGGTCACTAAGATAAAGACAAAAGGGGAAAGACTGCATTTTCTCATGAAGGATCACCATGTAACTTTTCAAATGTAAGGAGTCAAAGGGTCATGCTACTTTGGTGCCATTTTCCATGAAGAGTGAAGGGTCACAAAGGGTGAATGCCAAAATTCATTAAATTCTTGACAAGTTATTTGTAATATGTAAGAGAGTGCATAGTTTGTAATTGTTTTATATAAGAAAAAAGGAGAGAATAGAAAGAGATATTGTAGAGTTCTATCATTTGTTAAGAAAGCAACATTGAGAGATAGTTGTGTTTTATACACAAGAGGCGTTGGTGCTCCTTTGAGTTAATTTTCACAAATATTTGCAAGGGGTTGGTGTTCATGTGGGTTGGTGCTCAAAAATAGTTGTTGTGTTGGTGCTCGACAAAGGGGTTGGTGCTCCTGTAAGTTGGTGCTTATGAACTTTGTAATTTGAGTTGGTGCTCATTCATATACTTGAGATTTTTCTCCATGGTTTTCCCCATATTGGGGTTCCACATAAAAATTTGGTGTCTCTCTCTCTCTTGTATGGTGCATGTTATTGTTTCAGTTTTATTGCATATATTGAATGTATGCAATAAAACGGAGTTTGATTAAGTAAAAGATTTATAAGATATATGATATATTGATGCACCCCCCCTCTCAGTATATATCATGATTAAAAGTTTTATTGGGTCTAATATTATGTCATAAGGTGTATTATACATTATTTTATGTCATTTGATGTCACAATAGCCTTGATCTTGGCCATTTTCAATATTTATGTGTTTTTGAGTCATTTTGGGGGTCAAAATAGAGCATTAAATGACTTGTACAGCCTCCTTGAGAAATGTGAAGTTTTCAAAAGGTGATGTCACACCCCATGTGTGTTAATAAGTCTTAATTAATAGTTTCTAACTAAAAATTGGTGGGTTCTTCAGAAGAAAGAATAATTTTCTAGGAAAATGGAAGAGTTTGGCACTTGTATGACCCATAAGGAAATGTGACACATGGGATAAGGTTATGAGATGACTCTTCAGCTTATTGAGACCCATTTCCACACTTTAATTACTCTTTAAGTGTCAAAATTTTTCTAAAACCATTTTGCTCCTTCTTCACCCTTCCATGCACATAGAACTAGTCAGTAGGTTTGTACCTATTACAACCAACAGGGGAGGTTTCATATAGATTTCTCTTAAGGGTGTATTATACACTTAGTTATATTCCATTTGATCTTTGTTTGAAAAATAATTATGACCTGTGTTTTATGAACCATTCCTAAGAAGTTGACCATTCAATTTGCTTGCTAATCTATGCACCCTATAGGTTTTGCTTTGGTTTGGATAAGTCCATACAATCCAACTATTGGGATTGATTCTATATGATTTTTATATCTCTCCTAAAATTATCTCCATGCTCGGTTTCATGTTTCAAGGTGTTTGGATAAGCCAAGTCTCTTAAGTTGCAAGAGGAAGCACCTTTTTGTGTTGCGGGTAGGTTTCCAATATCTTCAAAATCTTCATGCTTTGGTAATGACTTCAAGTGGTTTTGATAGGTTAATTTAAATTTTTTAAATGCTCTATTGATTCCATTTACCTTTCAACTTAATCCTCCAAAGCAATTTTCATACTTTATAATCATATACCACACATAAACATAGTATGCCATGAATGTGCACCTATAGATGCCATGGAGAGGGAGTGTCATGTTGAAATGAAGTTTTTGACTTGTTATAAATCTTCATCCATTGAATGGTATCCATTTTAACACTTGAAGAAGATACAATGGTTGTTTGAGGCTCATATATCATGAGTATAGTTCATAACTCTGCTCACTGCCTGTAAGTAACTCAAAATACACCTACAGTTGCCTTCATAGGGACTAATCATGTTGGAAGAAAGAGTAACTAAGTTGAAAAATGTCCTAATTAATATGAATATTCTATTTAAAATCTTTTATATAGGTCGAAACCCATTATAAGGTCAAATGCAACACATATTATTTATGCCTGTACTCACTGCCTGCAAACATGAAAATGTTTGTCTACAAGTGGTAACATAGAGAGTTAGGATGTCATATGGGAGTATTGAAACAAGTGTTAAAAATACTTTTGGGATCCTAACATGTTGAAGGGATAATGTAAAACCCATGTGGAATACTAATTTGGTAGTCCAATTGTGAGGAAATTTCAAAAGGAGAGATGACTGTAGACTCAGGGACCTTTTCCCAAAACTACCAAAATATAGGTCTAGGCAATTTTTGTCAAGGGAATACAAAATTGTTAACATTAATTTGATGCATCTTGATGAATAAACCTAATAACCTACATATATAATAATAGCTATGCAAATTTTTTAGGGTGGATAATTAGTGGAAGCCAATTTTTGAAGAACTCCAATATATACTCTTAAACACTAATTTCAAATAGCAATGTCTATAGGGTTGGAGATTCCAAAGTGATCCTAACATATTAAAGTGAAAAATCAGGTATGATTCATGTTGAATCTATCTATTCAATAAAAATTCATATCAAGGAGTACAAATTCCATCAAGAGAATTAGATATGAACCATTTGGAGTCCAATTCACACCTACATGTGTGCCCAATTCAAAAAACTATTCACCTACAGTGCTTGAGTTATAAAAGGATCTATTCACCCAAGGGTGTAGTATGAAACCATTAATATATGATTTAATGGTTTTATATGGTTTAATAAATCATTCTTGATCCAAGGGTCATTTAAATAAGGTTATAATTTTGTGCTTTATCTCTCAAGACCACCTACAGGTGTCCCGTCATTCAAAATACTCACCTACAGCTGACTAAGAGGTGATAGTGAGCTTGAAAATATGGTTGGAAGGTATGAAAATGAATTATTATGATAAAAACACCTTGATATGATCTTAATACACTATACCAAAGGTTCAAACATGAATGACCACTTACAGGGGTTACTGTTGAAGAAGAAACAAAGACTACACAATCAACTACCTATACTGGACTTGAGAACAATTCAACTCCAAAGCACGAAGTGAAAAATATCATAGATTAAATGGATCTTTGAATGATTTAGGAATGTTTATACATGGTTTTAAAATCATAATCCATGCATACATGCCTATGGGTGTGTCACCCAAACATGAAACAAAGTGAAAGGCCTTGCCTAGTCAGACAAAAGGCATGGCTTGAGGGGTTTTAGCAAGGGTTGAAATGAGGGAGTGATTGGAATGGATTTAAAATGGAATTAACATATCATGAAACCCTAAAATCAAGGAATTATAACATAAAAACTTTTTTCAAATACATCACACAATCCACAAGGTAGAAGTCTTGCACACAGTCTACCTTCTAAGGGTATGTTTTGGGTTTTGGAGAAGTTGGAGGGTCAAATGACCTAATCAAGGGATAAATTTTTGTGTAATATGTCTCCATAACTTGTATAATCCCCTAAAATATTCAATTTATTTGTAATAATAGGGTAAGTACCCTATATTTTGTCTCAGAAAGAGGGTACTTCACTAGGTTGCAAACCCTACAGTCTTGGGGATTGGAGATGAAAGGGTGGACCAGAATCTGATTGAGCATTAAAGAGAGGTTTGGAAGGTTGTATAACACCTATTATATCATGATAAAACATGAAAAAAACTAGGTAACTCAACAAGGTGGCCTAAACCACAAGGGTTAC
The DNA here is from genome assembly GCA_037957365.1 of Torreya grandis. Classification (NCBI taxonomy): domain Eukaryota; kingdom Viridiplantae; phylum Streptophyta; class Pinopsida; order Cupressales; family Taxaceae; genus Torreya; species Torreya grandis. The sequence continues at coordinate 2,906,044 of JARHVA010001082.1, forward strand.
AATCAAACTTGTCAAGCATGATTAAGCCTAGAGCCCAAATGAAAGGTCAATTCAATTTACAACTTTGGCAAAGAATTCCAATGTATTATATAATGTCTATGAGGTCATTTAATATGTTTCTAAGCTTCTAACTTAAAATTTAATCCATAAATAAGCCATTTTTGGGCTTTAAGACAACTCAGGCCTATAGGAAATGGAGAAACAAGCTCAATAGGCTAGGTTGACATGCTTAAATCTCCTTAGACACTATGCATGGAGATCCAAGAAGTTTGAATATGTTAACATAGGTCCTGAAAATTTATATTATTTAATTTTTTTTTAATTCTAATTTTGCATCTCTATGAACAAAGCTTAAGAGCCTTAAGCACTCAAAACCCTTGCAAACCCTGGATATGGACCTAATTGGGAAAATAAGGAAATAGATGCATCCAAATGGACCAGAATGGCTTTTTTAATGCTTTGATATTATCGAGGACTCTCCAAAGACCATTCCCATCTAATTGAGTTGTTTCTTATATGTACGGATAGGGTACAAAATTGGTTTTCTTGACTATTTTATGCATTATGTAGGTTCTAGGTGGTTTCCAAAGATGAAATCAACTTTGGGAGGAAGAGAGAGACTTATCCTAACTCCATATGGCCATTTAATGATTCATAAAAACTCTTAAGTGTCTCAAAAAGATCTTTCATCTTAGCTAATCAGAATTGGCATAGTGAACATGATAGTGAGAAGGGTGAGAACTTCAAGTAGATGGCCTTTTACGGTGTGCCTGATGCCTCTAAGGACATGGAGGGTATTTAAAAGTATCATCCACTCCATTTTATGGATTTACATGAGAAATTGAAGCCATTTTGGAAGACAAGTGTACAAGGTTTGTGAAAGAGGATTTTTTTTTACTACAGGCAGTAATGACTCACTTTTAAAGGAATTCAGGGGATTATAAATGCAGCCAATGCATGGAGAAGAATGTTTGAAACCATTCCCTCTCATTCTAATCATTATTCATGTCCATATTTAGTTTTGGGACATTTAAATAGGGGTGAATGATGAAGGCAGTTTTCTTGTGCAAAATGAGAACTCCTACACTACATTTTATGAGTTGCATAGTTTGGAGAGCCATTTTTCCTATTAGACCTTACATAGTCTATCTCCTAATTCATTTATATACACATGTAACTCTCCCTCTTAGAATGAAAAGTGTCCTTATGACCTTTTTACTTCTTTCTTCTCTTTTCTCTCTCAAGTTCTCTAAGAACTAGCCATTTTAGCTATTGTAAATATGCTCCACCTAATTATGGTGAAGCCCTGCTCATTTGCATACCATGGATCAATAAAGACTACTTATTTTTACCTCTTTTATGATTTTTCATATTGTGTTCACTTTAATGATTGATCTTGCTTTGTGATGATTTTTGTTTCCTTAGCATTGTTATCTCATTCTCTCACCTATTTGCAGCTTGAAAGATTCTTCTTGTAAGTCATGTGAAGTGTTCTATGAAGTGTCAAGGTTGAGTGAGTTAGTCTATTCAAATAGTTCCATTTTATGCCTCTTGTCTAGTCTTCCTAGCTTAAACATTCATCATAACCTCATAATGAAATACTAATGTGAGAATATTTAGATTAGAGAATTGTATGCCTAGTTAGTCTCTTGGTCTCATGTGTGACATGTAGCTAGTTGCTAGTTATCAATTATTTTGGTGTATCATGACCTTTAGGATAGTTTACTTTCAATTTTCTCTCCCTTTTCCTTGAAATCATAGGTGTAGTAGTGAGCTAAAAGTGGTACATCAAGGGAACTAACCCTATCTAGAGATTCACCTCATTCTTATACTACCCACAACCTAGAGGTGTTTTGATTGTGCCACATGGATGAAGATATCTAAGGCATCTCCTCATAGGGTGTAAATCTAAGTGACAATAGTTTTTGGCATGCCCGATAAGACAATTAGTCCAAGAAGTTGAAATATTTTTGGTGTTGTCTTTCAACACATGAGCCTTTGGAGGCATCTATTTAAACATCAATGGTGACTCTGAGATTACATCAGCTGGTCAAGTAGCCTAGGTATTCCTTTTGAAGATTGTTGATTATCATTCCTCGCGTTCTTGCTTCCTAATGAATTCTCATGGTTGTTTTTGGTGTTGAGTATTATTTTACATAAGTTGATGAGGTATCCCAAGCCTATCAAATTCCATATCAGCCTTGTTATGATCTCTATCAATTCCAACATGATCATTATCAGCCTTGTTATGAGTTGTATTAGCCCTATAATTAGCCTCCTCAATATCTTGCTTCTCCTAGTCAACCTAGCCACTTCTCAACTTAGTCCATTTCAGGTTTCAAGCAAACTCTCTTCGGCTGTGAGAGGTACATGATGGATCTTGACACACAAAGGGGACATGGCCAAGATGATCCTAGACATCTCATTCATAATGTGATAAATGCATTAAAGCTTTTTAGGAGAGAATAGGCACCTATTGAGAGAGTAAATTGGCAAAGGCTTATAAGTGAGATGTTGGATGTGAGTGGCCTAGTTGAATAATTAGAAGATAAGCTAAGAATCCATGAAGAATAACCTCACCAAGTCAATCAGCCCTCATATCCACCTCCCCAAGATTGCTATCAGTCCTACTTGACCCCTACTCATGAACCGAATCAAGCTTATCAAAGTCATATTTTTTCCAATCAGCTGGAAGAGAGAGTTGGAAACACAAACCTTGTTTTTGAAGCAAACCTTGATAGGCATATTGACTTAGCCAATAAATAGATGTATCAATCCATCTCATCATCAAATAAAGTGGAATTTAATCCCTTATTTCCCTCTCTTATTACATTCCCACCTCAATAAGAGACTCCTAGATATGAACCAAGTTGGAGACAAGGTGGAGAGTCGAAGCCTAAGGAGATTCCAAGTTTATTGAACACTTCATCCACTCCTCAAATTGCATCACTACCTCAATAAGAGAATCCTAATCCTAACATCTTAAGCTGGAATAAGGTAGTGGAATCATGGGAAAAGATAGGGGATAAAATCCTAGATAAAGAGTGTGAAGTTGAGAAAGAACTTGATCCTATCCAAGCCCCTCCCATCCTTCCTCAAGAGACCTCTTATTTTCCATATCAGCCCTCTTGTACTCCTTATCCTCATGAAGATTCCTATCAACTTCAAGAGATACTTTTCCAAGAGAACCTATCCAAGTAAATTGAGGAGTTAGAGTTGAGAATGAAATTTTTGAGTCAAGGTGTGATGGAAGGTTTAGAGCTAAAAGAAGATCTTATGCTTAAACACACCCCATCTAACCTTCCTCAAGAGAGTCCTCAAACTAAATCATATTCAATGAAGATATTATCAAATGGAAGGAAGAAAACCAAGCTATTTTATCCCAAGGTCTACCTACCCTTCCTCAAGAACTCTCAAAAGGATCCCCTACAATTCATTCTCAATCTAATGTTGAGTTATATGTGCCACCTCCACCAACTAGTTCATCTTGTCCTCACCACATCACCCTTTACCTTAATGGACCTGTGGTATGGGAACCTAAATAGGAGCATTTGGTTGAAAATAATTTAGAACTTTTGCTTGAAAAAAATATAGCTCCTTGGCAGCCTCATTGGGCTAAGTCACCTGATTACAAGATGCCTAGTCTTGGCATCACCAAGAAGGAGAAGGAAATTGAGGATTTTGTAGCTCTTGAGAACTAAAATTAGATTATAATAGTTAATTTACAACTTGAGAGTCCTCAAGAGTTTTCAAATTCTGAAGAAGAAATGAGTCCTTGTGTTGAGTCTTTTTATTGTGTTGATAATGAAGAATGCCTACCTTGTGTCAAAGAAGAAATCTTGGATGAAGTCCTTTTAGATTCTAAAGAAGAGGATGAAAGAGCTTCTCTTATTGTTCCCCTTTATGATGTTGATAAAAGAGAAGATAAGGACTTGTGGTAGTAGTTTGTAAGCATTTGCAATGAGTTTGAGTCTCTCAAGGGGTCTATAACTTCCTTAGAGTTGATTGCAAGTGATGGTAAGCAAGATGACATTTTTAAAATTATCATAGATAAGATAGAACAAAGCTCACCTCAGCCTTTGAAGGTCAAATAAGCTTCTATTGGCCTCAATATTCCAAGGAACAAGAAACTACTCCTCTTGAACCATGCCTACAAAGAAGATGCAAGTTGATCATGAGATGAAGAGTGGGGAGCAGAATGAGGTATGCATACAAGGCCAAGAGGAATACATTTACTTTGGAGACCTATTTGAATATGGTCTACTTGAGAGCATAACAAGTGAAGTGCCAAGAAATAGGTCTGATCTATCAAATATTCAATCTAAAGAGCAACATGTTTGGCACTATGACTCATCTCATGAAAGAGAAGATTCAAGAAAATTTCCTTTTGATCCTAAAAAGGAAGTATGATTAATTGCTAGTTGTGCATAGTTTTTTATTTTCTATTTTTTCCTAAGTTCTTTGAGCACACGTGTGTGTCTTGTTAGTTTGTTTGCTTTGTTTTGTGTGTGTCCTTTATTTTGTGTGGTTGAGGTAGTCAATTAGTCTTTTCTTGGTCAAATCCTTGTTGTCAGTTGTCAAAGTCATCTTGTTGTGTTTCAAACTTTAGATGACTCCCTAAGCCCAATGAACTGATAAGGCTATTGGTCTAGTTAGCATAGCAGGCATTCTACCCCTATGAGTCACTGATTTGTTGACCAAATTTGACCCTACATGTCAAATTGGGACCCCTATAGGTAAAAACTTGAACCTTATATGTTTTAAAGGGTCTAGTATTATGTCATTAGGTGTATTATAGGTCATTTGATGTCATTTCATGTTTTAAGATGTATTATAGGTTTTGATTTGGTGTAGAGAAGTCCATACAATCCAACTATTGTGATTGATTTCAGATGATGTTAGCTCTCTCCTCAAATTCTCTCTATGCTTGGTTTCATGTTTCAAGGTGTTTGGATAAGCCAAGTATCTTAAGTTGCAAGAGGAAGCACCTTTCTATGTTATAGGTAGGTTTCTAATATCTATAGAGTCTTCATGCTTTGGTAATAACTTTAGGGGGTTGTGATAGGTTCATTTCCATGTTTTTAATGCTCTCTTGATTCCCTTTACCTTTCAACTTCATCCTCCAAAGCAATCTTCATAGTTAACATTCATATACCACACATACACACAGTCTACCATGAACGTGCACCTGCAGGTGCCATGGAGAGGGAGTGTGATGTTAAAATGAAGTTTTTGACTTGTTTTAAATCTTCATAAGTTTAAGGGGATCCATTTTGACATTTGAAGAAGATAAAATGGTTGTTGGAGGCTCATATACCATGAGTATAGTTCATAATTTTTCTCACTACCTGCAAGTAACTCAAAATACACCTACAGCTACCTTCATCGGGACCAATCATGTTGGAATAAAGAGTTCCTACAATGAATAAGTTCCTAAGTAATAAGAAGATTCTATTTGAAATCTTTGAAATAGGTCAAAACGCATTGGAAGGTCAAATTCAACACATACTATTTATGCTTGTACTCACTACCTGTAGACATGAAAATGTTCATCTATAGGTGGTAACACAAAGAGTTACGATGTCATTTAGGACTATTGAAACAAGTGGTGAAACTCATATTAGGATCCTAACATTTTTAAGGGATCATGAAAAACCTATGTGGAATACTAAGTTGTTAGTCCAACTATGAGAAACTTTCAAAGAGAAAGATGACTGTAAACTTAGGGACCTTTTCCCAAAACTGCCAAAATAGAGATCTGGGAGATTTCTGTCAAGGGCATACAAAAAGTTTAACATAAATTTGATGCATCTTGATGACTAAACCTAGTATCCTCCATATATGACAAGAGCTATGAAAATTTTGGAAGGTGGAGGATTAATGGAATTCAATTTTTGAAGAGCTCCAATATGTACTCTTAAACATTAAATTTAGATAGTAATGTCTACAGGGTTGGAGATTCCAAAGTGATCCTAGCATCTTAAAGTGTAAAATGGGGTATGCTTCATGTTTAATCTATATATTCAAGTGAAAATTCATATCAAGGAGTACAAAGGCCATCAAGAGAGTTGGATATGAACCATTTAGAGTCCAATTCACACTTACAAGTGTGCCCAATTTAAAAAACTATTCACTTACTGGCCTTGAGTTATAAAAGGGTTTATTCACCCAAGGGTGTAGTATGAAACCATGCCTATATGATTGAATGATTTTATATGGTTGAATATATCATTCTTGATCCAAGGGTCATTTAAATAAGGTTGGAATTATGTGCTTTGTCTCTCATGACCACCTATAGGTGTCCCATCATTTAAAATACTCACCTACAACTGATTGAGAGGTGACATTGAGCTTCAACAAATGGTTGGAAGGTATTAAAATGACTTGGTGTGATTGAAACACCTTTAGAGGACATTAAGACACTATACCCAAGGTTCAAACATGAATGACCACCTACAGGGGTTATTGTTGAAGAAGAAACAGAGACTACACAGTCAACTACCTATGACTGGTCTTGAGAACAATTCAACTCCAAAGCATGAGGTGAACAAGATAACATTTAAATGGTTATTGAAATGATTCAATAAGGCTTATACATGGTTTTAAAATCCTAATCCGTGCATACACACCTACAGGTGCCTCACCCAAACATGAAACACAATCAAATGCCTTGATCAGTCAGACAAAAGGCATGGCTTGAGGGGTTTTAGCAAGAATTGTAATTAGGGAGTGATTGGAATGGATTGAAAATGGAATTAACTTAACATCAAACCCTCAAATCAAGGAAGTATAAAATAAAACCTTTTTTCAAATACATCACACAGTCCACAAGGTAGAAGTCCTGCAGACAGTCTGCCTTCTAAGGGTCTATTTTAGGTTTTGGAGAAGTTGGAGGGTCAAATGACCTGATCAAGGGCTGAATTTCTGTGTAGTAGGTCTCCATCACTTGGATAATCCCCTAAAATATACAATTTTTTTGGGATAATATGGTAAGTACCCTCTATTTTGTCTCAGATAGAGGGTACTTCCTTAGGTCGCAAACCCTGTAGTCTTGGGGATTGGAGATGAAAGGGTGGACTAGAAGCTAATTGAGCATTTAAGAGAGGTTTTTAAGGTTTGATAACACATATGAAAACATGATAAACCATGAAAAAAATGATGTAACTCAACAAGGTGGCCTAGACCATAAGGGTTACAGTCAACCCTGTCAAGCATGATTAGGCCTAGAGGCCAAATGAAAGGTTAATTCAACTTAAAAATTTGGAAGAGTGTTACAATGTATTATATAATTTTTATGAGGTCATTTAAAATGTGTCTAAGCTTCTACATTACAAGGTAATCCATGAATAATCCATTTTTGGGCTTTAAGACAACTCAGGCCTATACAAAATGGAGAAACAAGCTCAATAAGCTAGGTTGAAATGCATACATATCCTTGGAAACTATGCATGGAGATCCAAAAAGTTTGGATATGTTAAAAAAGGTCATTATAATTGATCTTGTTCAATTGGTTTGTAATATGTTGCATCTCTATGAACAAATCTTAAGAGCCTAAAGCACTCAAAACCCTTGCAAACCCTAGATAAAGACCTGATTGCAAAAACAAGGAAAGAATGCATCCAAATTGACTTGAATGGATTTTTAAATGATTTTATCTTATATAGGATTCTCTAGAGACCATTCCCATCCAATTGAGTTGTTCCCTATCTGTACGGATAGAGTACAAAATTGATTTTCTTGACTGTTTAGTTCATTGTATATGTTCTAAGAGGTTTTAAAAGATAAAATAAACTTTGGGAGGAAGACAGAGACTTATCCTAACTCTATATGTCCATTTAATGATCCATAAAAACTATTAAGTGTCTCAACAAGAGTTCTCATCTCAGCAAGTTAGAACTGGCATAGTGAGAATGATAGTAAGAAGGGTGAGAACTTCAAGTGGATGGCCTTTTAAGGTGTCCCTGATGCCTCTAATGCTATGGAGGGTATTTTTAAGTTTCATCCACTCCCTTTTATGTATTTTCATGAGAAACTAAAGCCATTTTAGAATCCAAGTGTATAAGGTGTGTGAAAGAGGAGTTTCTTTGACTACAGGCAGTGATGGCTCACTTTCAGAAGAATCCAAGTGATTATAAATGTAGCCAATGCATGGAGAATCATGTTTGAAAACCGTCCATCGTATTCCAATCATTATGCATGTCCCTAGTTATTTTTGGGATGATCAAATAGGGGTGAATGATGAAGGCAGTTTTCTTATATCGAATGAGAACTCCTACGCCACATTTCATAAGTTGCATAGTTTGAAGAGCCATTTGTCCTATCAAACCTTGCATGGATCTTCTAATTCATTATTTTTCACATTCAACTCTCCCTCATAGTATGACAAGTGTCCTTGTGACCTTTCGACTTATTTCTTCTCTTCTCTCTCTCAAGTTCTATAAGAACTAGCCATTTTGGCTATTGTAAATATGTTCCACCTGAGTATGGTGAAGCCCTACTCAATTGTATACCATGGATCAATAAATACTATTGATTTTTACCTCTTCTATTACTATTCATAGTGTGTTCACTTGAATTATTGATCTTGCTTAGTGATGATTGTTATTTCCTTAGCATCGTTGTTTCATTCTCTCACCTATTTGCAGCTTGAAAGCTTCTTCTTGTAGGTCATGTGAAGTGTTATATGCAGTGTCAAGGTTGAGTGAGTTAGTCTATTCAAATAGTGCCATTTTATTCCTCTTGTCTATTCCTCCTAGCCTAAACATTCATCACAACCTCATAATGAAACACTGATGTGAGAAGATTCAAATTAGAGAAGTGTATGCCTAGTTAGTCTCTTGGTCTCATGTGTGACATACAGCTAGTTGGTAGTTATCAATTATTTTGGTGTATAACCATTTTTAGGATTGTTTGCTTTTAGTTTTCTCTCCCTTTTCCTTGCAAGAATAGGTGTAGTAGTGAGCTAAAAGTGGTACATCAAGGTAATTAGCCCATCTAGAGATTCACCTTATTCTTAGGCTACCCACAGCCTAGAGGTGTTTCAATTGTGCCACTTGGATGAGTAGAGTTGACACATCTCCTCAAAAGTGACAACATTAATCAAAAGTGGTAGAATTTTCTACCATAATACATGCATGTCATGTCCCTTATTTCTTTGAATATATTTGAACAACATTGCAAATAATTATTGGTGATTGTCTTAAGTTTGTTAATTAGATATCTTGGAAAAATCTATAATTTTTTTTTTAATTTGTGATATTTTATTTCCTTCAATTCAAAATTTTGAACAATCTACTCAAAATAAAATTATTCGGGCAGTCTAACATATGAACATCCCTAACATAATAACTTGATCATTCATATTCAAGATCATTTATAGGACTTATGATAGGGATGTTAGGTGGTATTTTAAGTCATTTTGGAAATATCCATATTTTTTATCATCCTCTAATACCATATTAGAAATCATTTTGTGGTTTCATAACAAGGATGCCTTATTAAAGACCTAAAACTTGCAATGACCATAAATTTGTCATACAAACTCCAAATTGAGTGTTGTTTCTTTTGAGATCACACAACTTTTAGAGGAATGCAGCAATGTTTACAAGTTACTTATGTTTCATGGTCTCACATTAGTGACATAATGTAGAATTATACCTTGTCATATTGCAACAACAATATCTTATAGAGACGAATACTTTGTTGTTAAAACTCAAAACTGGGTGTCGTTATTTAATTCATATTATTTTGTAAAGGAGTATAGTGGTGCCATCACACACACTCACACATATGGTATCATGGGGAAGGCCCCATGGTGAGGCCCACCTTATGGCATAATGATAACGATAGTGTGTAGAGCTAAGAATATGGTATAGTTAGTAAGACATGAAGTGGTTAATAAAGTGAATATATTGTGATATCATAATAGAGATGCCATGGTAAATGCATAATTGTGGGAGTATTAAGACATTATACTAGTAATCATGTAATGGATGATCCAACATCGACCATTCATATAAGCTATTTTTTGCACACATAAGAAAGTTTATTTCTAGTTGTAGAATTAAACACACTTCAAAATGTCAACATCAACATCTAGCTCAATTCAATTACCTTCAATTGTATAAAGTGTGTTTCATATCAACACTGGATACTTTGTAATGACTCAAAAATGAATAGTTTCATCTTCCCCGTTGGTTATTCTTTTCTATAGTAACAAACAAGAACCATGAAAATAAATATTCAATCCAATATAGAGATAACACCTTTGATAATCTAGAAGATTGGAGCTTATAAAATGAAAAATAATTACATGGGAGTGAGTGAGTTTAGCTTGTAAAATAGATCACCAAAAAGTCTAGAAGTCAAGCTAGATGGAATGTATGTTTGTAATTTCAAATTAATAAGGGAAAAGTATTAAAGTTATATGTGTCAAATATATTTGTATAATAATTGTTATATTAAGCTATTATGAAAAATTAACAAGGAATGCCATATTTTAAACTTTTAGCATCTATATTTACACTTTAATATTTTGTTGTGTACTTTAATGAACTGAAGAGTGATGATCATTTAATACTCAACCACAACATCACATGCCACCTAAAAATACATTCAAACCAAAATATTCTCCAAAGAGATTGTTGTGAGAGCAAAGTCCATATAAAATTTTCTTAACATGAGTTACAACATATTTAAGTTTACATTCAATCTTAACAAGTCTATTACATACATAATATCAACCAAGCGCTCCTATTGACAATAAGAACAGATAGATGACCTTCAAACCATAAGGGATTTTGAGAATAGTGATATTTATTTGGACCTTTGTATTTGTGTGTGTAAAGAAAAAGTATTAAATTTGGGAAGAACATTAGAGCCTTGGACAATAAGGAAGTTTGCATCTTAATATTTTTTAAAATATTAAAAATATATTTTAGTTTAATAAATTTAAAAAACTAACTATTTTTATAAATTTGTTTTCATTTATAAAAATAATTCTCTCAATATAACCATGACACAGATATGAGGAAGAGTCTATAAACATTTATAAAAAAAAAAAAAAAAACTTTTATAAAATTTATCTGTGAAAAAAAATTTTATAAAATTATTTTATTAGAAAGGTCTTTAGAACATTTATACAACTCACCTCCTAATTTAAGAAGCATTTAGAATGTTTATACCCCGTTCTCTTAAATTAGAAAGGTATTTAGAACGTTTATACCTCTCAAGGGTTAAATTTGACAGTGATTAAGATATTTTTTAGGTTTTTAATTATAAGATATAGTCAAATTATATTTTTAACAGTATTAAAAAATGGGAAAAAAATTATACAACCAATCAATATGATGTTCAGTCATTTTAGAATATTAGATATAAAAGTATTAATATATTAATGCAATGAATTGTAGTAAAAAAGAAAAATGGGTTGCAGCCAAATATTGAACACTTTGTCAAAATTATGGGCAGTAATGACATTCCAGCAACCGCCTTTGTATTAATTTTTTTGGGAAGCCTGAAGTTTCTCACAAAAGCTACCCTTTCACTTAATCCATGCTTTCACTATCAGGCTAGGACGGAAGTATCGAATGACACAATTGGAAATAAGTGATGTGTGGAAAGCAACAAGAGAAAGTTGAAAGAGATTGACCACCACCTGTAACCCAAAACAAGTCCATACATCAGTTATTATACCGGTGACCTTATGCTCTTCATCCCCATCATTTATGTCGTGAATTAATTTGTGAATGACAGAAGTTGCCATATTATTTTCCAATGCCTGCAATAATTATGGAACATTGTTTTGCTTGTCCTTCGATGGCAATCCATCAAGAATGGATATCGTTCGGATCCTATCACAACTAATTTTATTATTCACTTGGATTATTCGATTATGACTGAATTCTGTGTTGAGGAAAGTAACAAAGAATCCATCTGAAACGAGCTTCCAAGTGAGGTGGGATTAAAGTGGACTTCAATAGGAAGAAGAATGAGGAGGACATGAGGCATCGTTGTTTTACAATCACTCCCTAGTATCTGTTGTGCCATTCTCATTTTCATTATTTTGGGCCATTTGTGGGCAACTGTGTTATTTTAGAGTTTCGAATGAAAGTAAATGATCGGTTTTTAAGGGTAGGTGCATCATTTTAGGAAAGGAGATCTATTTCCTCAAGTCTTCATTGCAGTCTTAGGTTTAGAGGTAATATTTTGAACTCTCTCTTTAATATGAAGGTCTAAAAAGATTATTGTCTATTTATTTTATTTCTCTTTTTCCCTATTGAAAATTGAAATATGCGAAGGTTCGAGGTGTACAAAAAACATTCTTTTAGTCAAACATAATTCAATATTAGTGAATTATATATATATATATACACCAAGAGGTGTCCCCGCTACTATTCCAGCGACTACAACAACTCTTTGCCTCGAGCTTACTTTTTTTTTGTCAAGTTTTGGGGAGCTGAAGAGGCGAGATAGATGAGACTAATCCTCTTGAGACCCACGCAACCGCCCGGAAGCCACGTGTGAATAATATGTTTTATATATAAATAGGCTATCGATATGGTCTATTATAACTCCATAAAAAACTCTCCTAAACTATAAGCAAGTTGTAACAACTTGCTAGCTACTAACCATTTTCCATATTGCTACTTGATTTGTTCTAACAAATCATTAATAATATTTCACACAACTACAATCATTTTTGCTCACATAATAATGCGAGAACTAACATGACAATTTTCTAACATCCCTCCCTTGGTGTTCACATAGGGAGAAGAACCACATAACTACAAATCTTTATATCCCCCCATAATATTATCGTATAGACATTGGTTTCACCCGAAAATATATCTATTAAAAAAGAGATAAATATCACTTTGAAGACCATGTTTTATTTGACAAAATACTTATATATCAACATATGCTTATTTAACATTTTGGACAACATACAAATATTGTACTCAAAAAAAATACTAATCACTTATTATGCAAAAAAAAAAAACTTATGACCAAAACAAAAAACACTAAAATTTAATCAAAAAATAATACAAAACTTAAAATATTAAACTCACACCTTCAAAAACTCATAACTTTATTAAAAAAAACTTTGACAATTTAAAAAACTTAAAATAACAAAAAAAAACTTTAAAACATTACAAACTCATTAAAAAATAAAAAATAAAAATACTTAAATATTAAAAATTACCACAATACTAAACAACAAAACATATACATTACCTAAATATATAAATTTGATATAAAAACTTATATAAATTTCAAATATAAAACTAAAAAAATAAAGAAAACTAAACTAAAACACTACCCGTTTTAAAAAATATATTTGCCTCAACCATAACAAAGAAAACACTAAATATATCTTAATAAAAACCATCGAATTAAATATTTGACCATAATTCACACTAAAATCTAAATCTCATACCTAAAAAGCTAAAAAAAAACATAAAAACTAAAACATAAAACTAAAAATACTAAATTAAAATCAAAACCACTCACCAAGAACAAAACAATGATGAAGAGGAGAATTGCGATTGGGTTTTTGAAGAGAGAAATTGTTGTTGGATGGCGCCTCAATGCAGGACAACGAGCAGGATCAGAATAGAAGAAGATGAATTGCGTGGGCTGTGTTTCAAGCTGGATGACATGGGAGTTGGTAGTAGGATCAGATTCATTCTCTTCACATCATGTAATGACAAAACCAATGCCAAGGACTGCATGTTGATGTTTGTTGAAGGCAAAACCAGTGCCATGTCACCAAAGATGAGTCGTTGAGCCAAAAAAAGCAATACACAACGAAGACTGCTCAACCCGTAGTGTTAGTGTTTCCCTTAGTTTTGAATCTGCAGCTAAGAAGGCAAGCAAATCTTGATGATGACCATTTGACAGATAGAAGACTAACAGTAGGAGTGTAGGAAGAAAGATGGATCTGCGTTGAATAACAATTGGAAATGGATGGAATGCAAATGCTCATGAACCAGATCTCACGATGATAAGAGCCCCATCATATGCACATCTAAACAACTGCACAAGACATTAAAATAACACGTGAAGGATCTTGAAGTTGAAAGAATTACGTACCCTCAAAAAATTAATGACAATGGTAGATCTGCATATGGCAGTCTGCTAGGATGTTCACAAAAGAATGCACAGAGTCGGATGCAACATGGCACAGTCATAAGCCTTTCAATGCAACTCATGCTAGTTGATGTCAATGTTGGTGCAAGACAGGTCTGTTATTGCATAATAGCACACAAAAAACTACATTAGTATTATTATTATTTCAAATAAAAAATTGCCAATCAGAATTTGCAGTGGTTTGCACTGCGCCCCTATTTTTTTTTAAAAAAAGAAAAGCTTATCGAATGGTAAGAATTTCAGACATGGTCTGCACTCTAAAACTTTTATTATGAACAAGACCTGAAATTTACAGAGAGGTCGCTCAAGGTGCCTTCTCTAATACTAAATATAGAAGTAACCCCATATTTAAAGAGAGCCGAAGGCTTGAGGTGTGTAAAAGCTCACTTTTAGTCAAACATAATTCAACATTAATGAATAATATGTTTTACATATAAATAGGCTATCTATATGGTCTATCATAACTCCATAAACAACTTTCTTAAACTATAGGTAAGTTGTTCTAACAACTTGTTAAGTACTAACCATTTACCACATTGCTACGTAATTTGTTCTAACAAATCGTTAATAATATTTCACACAACTACAATTATTTTACCTCACCTAATAATGTGAGCACTAACATAATGCTTTCTTAACATCCTTTACCTTTATTCGACTTTGAGTAGGAAATATAAAATCTATAGGATACCCTTTGTTTTATTTTAAATGTGATCCATGAGGAAGATTATAAACTACTCCAAGTCTTTGTTGAAATCTATCAAATTCTAAGTGAAGGTTTTGGATGCTACCTCATGTTACTAAAGCAGAGTTGTAAAATAAGTTAAGATTAATCATCAATTATATTTTTAGAGGGGTTCATTTGTAACAACTAATGCAATTAATTTATGAATTTTATATAATTACATATAATTTTTTATATCTAATTATTTTTTATTATTTGGTTTGTATATGTACTAGATAATTTAAAATGTCTCTAAATAAAAAAACTAGTTGACCATTTCGGTCGCCATAGAAGGACAACATCCAAATTCAAGGCTTCAAATTCAACAAAAAGGTTTTTCAAACTTCTGTTGGAATTCGACAAAAGTGGCTGAGTTAGGAGAAGCAAAAGACTTAACAAGTTTTCAAGGAAATGGTCTTCACATTCTTTGTCAATAAGTAAGTCAGAGATTTCGTGCAAATAGACTAGTCAAAACTTTTGTTCCAACAAAAGTTATGAAAGCACAAGTTTAGAACACCAAGTTATTTTACACTTTCTACACAAAGAGGAAACATTTTGACACTTAATCAATTCTTTGAGCTTTACTCGAAGCCACGTGTCATATTTATGCTTGACAAGACTTATCTGATTTTGTAAAAAAGTTGATCGGTGTCACATGTCGATCTCCCAAGCCCTTAACCACCACATGTCACATTTTCAATAGGTAAGACTTAGCCAATTTTGTAAAAAATTTGCTTGGTGACACGTGTTGATCTCATGACGGTCCTAAGCCCTTTCAAAATGCTCTTCAACACTTACTCAAATTTATTCAAAAGTTGCCTAGTGGATCTCCATGTCAATAAAGTAGCAGGTTAGCAGGATGCTTCCATGTGTCACAATCTTGGAAATCTGGAGTCTTAGAACCATCCATATAGTTCAAAGCCCTCTGGGCTAGCGGGTCAACAGGATGATGCCACATGGAATAATCTCACTGTTTCACTCTCCCATAGATTTTCATACAACCCAAGTATAATGCCAGAGCCTTGGGCTAGCAGTTGAGAAAGATGACACCACGTAGCATAATCTCACTGATCTATAGCCTCAGGGTGTTCTGTGTAAGTAGAGCAATGTGTCAGAGCAACAGGTGAGCAAGATAATGCCATGTGGTGAAATCTTGTTTCACCATAGAAGGAATAGTTAACACTGCATTTGAAGCCTCAGTTGAACAACAAAGGAGCGGGAAGAAGCCATGTGATAGGAAATCCATTGGAGCTAAGGACACATTATGTATGACAAGGGAAAGTGAAGCTGATATACAAATAAATCCTAGTTTGAAGAAGATAAATCACACTAGCCCTTCTGTTTGTTGGTACATTTAAACAATCGGGGTCATGACCAATGTGAATCCACTAGAACTAATTAAGGAGTCTCTTACCACAAAATATCACTAGAGAGGGTTCTAAAGCCTTTAGTTAAGTAATACCACACAATAACCCTAGGTAGGTCCTATGGTTTCTAATAAAGTAAATGAGAAAGTAAAGTAAAACTAATATAGTGTTTGTGAGAGGTGCACGATATTATTATTGATTAATCATGAAGCCAAAGACAACAAAACAAAACACTGAACTTATATCATATTATTGAGGATTAATTAACCTGCTACAACCAAGACTAATAAATAGCCATAAAATAAGAGAAATAACCTCCTATAAAGGAGGACCAAACCACCTGGATTAGTTTACAGGTGATAACAATCATATAGGAATATATTTTCCATATCATAACCATATAACCAACTACCATGTGAATACTATCCTCAACATTCACTCCCCTAGTGTGAACGTGGGGAAAATGTATCCTAACACTGTAATTGACCCATACTCATGATCCCTCATGAAGATTTTCAATGTGATAAACCTACAACCATGACAATAGGTGGTTTTTAATGCGGTGTACCATCAACCACAATTACAAATGGTTTTCCAATGAATAACCACCAACCACAATTATAAATGGTTTTCAATGTGGTTAACCACCAACCATAAAATCATGAGGTTATAGTATTTCTTTTATCCTCATCATAAACATGTTATAAGAGCAAATACAAGGATAGAAGTTCACATTTTACACTCTTTGAATAGACATGTATCATTTGTTCTTATTTTGGAAAACACACAAAGAAAAGCATACACACAACACACTAAATGTGTCATCAAAATAAGTGAACGGCCTCATTGTTAATGACTGACGATAAGTCACAAGTCTTCTTCAGCCTCCTGTGCCTCTTCCTCCAATTGAAGAAGCTACTTACTCAAGAACTAGAAAAATTGGTAATAGTCTTGGTGCCTTTAAAAATGACATATTTAGCAAGTTCTCATGGCAAAACATGACGTACAACTATCTGAATTTCTCTTGATGTAATGGTTGGATTTTTGTTGTGATGAGTGAACATGAATGCCTCTTGAGACAATTTCTCAAAATATTGTTAATGAAGGAATTTATTATATGCATATCTTTGCTAGAAATACCAATATTTGGGTGCACCTGCTTCAGTATCTTAAATATGTATATTTTGAAGTTATTTTCATTTAGTTCTATCTTTTTCTTTTTCTTTTCTCTTTTACTCATTTTAATCAATATGTCTTTCTTACAATTTTGACAAAACTAAAGACATCAACTTACACCGATAATATGTCAATACAAACATTTTTTTTTCCTAATAATCACCTAAACAAGACTCAATAACTTTGAAAATAACTATAACCTTAATAAAAACCCATGATTAATAATTTTGACACAATGATTATAATTGACATAAATAAGACTATAATGACACCTAAAGATAGAGATTAAAATTATAGCTATTCAACATTTTGACTCAAAAGATACCATACCTAATAAGACTCACTTTAATAAAATCACCTTGTTTTTTTTTTTAACTTTTATATTTAACAGCTTCTAAACAGATATATAAGAAACTATTCTAAAATAATACCTATTGACATGATAAAAAATTATGAAATAAATAATTCAAATGACACGACTCATAAAAGATAGCTCTATCCTTTGTTCATCATATAGTGGTAGGTGTCTTAATGAGTTGTGTTGATCAGAGAGCTCAAGGCAACAGATGGCAGGTGAGTGTTTTGAAAGAATCATGGCTTTAAAATAGTCGATGAGTGCATATCGTTGAATTGATTTACTAAAATCTGTTAGTCAATGAGAAATATGTTAATCACACTTTTGTTGTAATGAGTTCGAAATGGGATGCAAATCCGAGGAACTTGTTATTGGGTGTTGAATCTCATGCCAAACCTAGATGCCTAGATAAAAATGATGCCAATTACAAAATGTATCTGGCGATGTCACGATCTGCATTAGAGATTGAATCATGCTTTGAAAGAGAAAAAGAGACCTCGTTGAGGGGTCACCGACAATTTACAAGCCCTATGTGTGATCACGTTGGGAGCTATGCAAACTAGCCTAGGAGAATGATAATATAAAATACAGATGACAGTCGAACAAAGGTCAGTTGGTGGTTTGACAAGTTTGTGAGTAGCAGATGTAATCAATGTTGACAAATGCAATATTGATCAGAAACAAATCAGATCCAAAAGAATTCAAGACTGAATGTGAAATAATGAATGATATCACTTTGTCAATGAAAGACATACGACTAGGACTGCGTAAAATTATGTGTAATAGGATAATGAGCTGAGCATACCAAAGACACAATAATACACCCTTATCGTTTCATAGAGACCACCATTTTTTTTTCCAGATAAGATGACAAGCTTGAGACATCTTGTTATGGCATGACTTCAGAAGAAAAATAATCAAGAATTGAGAATATAAAATCTTCCTAAATGAATATGGTCAAATTATTCAAAGAAGACTCTCATGGATAATTGGTTGTGATACCAGATGTGAGAGGTGTACAATATCATTATTGATTAATCATGGAGCTGAAAACAAAACACTGAACTTATATCATATTATTTAAGATTAATTAACTTGCTACAATCGAAACTAATAAATAATCATACAATAGGAGAAACAACCTCCTATAAAGGAGGACCAAACCACTCAAATTAGTTTACGGGCGATAACAATCATATGGGAATATATTTCTCATATCACAACCATATAACCAACTACCACATGAATATTATCCTCAATAGAGTTCACCAAAGCATGTGGCACAAATGGTGATAATAAACATAAAAGTAAACATGCAAAGAACTTTAATCAAATCAGTATAGAGGTAATCTTAATCCATAGAGAGAGAAATAAAATCACAAGCCGTTACTTATATTACTTTTATCTACCAAAATAGAGGAATAAGAGTTAGGAATACTTGCCTTGAAGATGAACCCATCAAGGCTCAATATCTCCCTTGGCTAATGGTGCTTTGAAAGAGGTTGGTGTAGTTCGTAAAGATCACAAAGATAGGCCAACTCTAGGCTATATGACTTCTCCTATGCATTTGAAACTTTTCCACAAGTGTAACAACTCGCCTAGTTGTACTTAAAAAAAATAGTAATTTTTTTTTTTGAAACAAAATATTGAACATTCATTCAACCATAGTTGCTAGGATACTTTAGTTCGTCATATAATCAACAACTTCAAGCAGTAACAGTTTCAACATTCCAATTCTACAAGCAATAGAATTAAAATGTATGGTACAGAAAGTGTACTATCACACTATGGAATTAGCACAATCTGAAATCCCATACTAAGTGTTGGTACTAATTCAACCATTCACATGGATTGCTATGCAATAAAGTCTACCCTAACCTAGCCTAAGGATCTAGACCCGATGCCCCCACCATAACTTAGGTAGCCTACAAATCTTCTCCTTGAAATCAAGGTCCAATATAGTTCTCCTTTCAATTGTGATGGTTTCCTCTACGAGACATCACCACCGAAGGGATTAAAACTCTAAGCCAAATAGGGAACAAACTACTCATGACACATATGAGCTGCTTAAGCTCTGATCTAATCCCATAGCTAAGTAACACACTCTAGCGTAACATCTTGTTAATCCAGGCTTGTGTGCTTATCCAAGCACTCTCACATATAAACCTAGATATTAGCAATGATGAAGGAATCCACATTCATAGTTCCATATAAAAATCACATGCTAGACACAGCTAAGTAACAAAACAAAGTGAGACATACAATGCATAACAGTCAAACCTATCATTCGTTTATACTTGAAAGATTATATGCACGCATATATGTTGTCCTGTTAACTCCTATGAACATATTTCTCACGTAATAACCAACAAAATCATTAGAACAATCAATTTAGGTGAGAGTCCAAACATACAGCTACAATATGTACCACCTGAGTATATACATCTAAGTTGAAGTATCCTATGATATCCCATATTATCATAGTTCATGATCACTCTACCCAAACATTAACAACCATAACATATTTATTTATTTAGGTATGGGTCAAGATGTAATGAATACAGTTGTACCATCTAAGTACTTTATGTACTATAAAATTATAGGACATTTCATACTATCATAGGTCTTTGTGTTTGAGTTTTTAACTCAACACCAAAAATAATCTTACACCCAACTATAATAATAAAGCAAGTCAGAATTATACCACCCAAGTATACCTTCAATAACAATCTGCAGAGAACCTAATCTTGAGGTACACCTCATGATGCACTATGTTATTCTATAAATGTCTAGTCACTTGCACAGTTAACTTTCTCATGAAAAATACTGCATACATGTTTTCATCCTTATAAGATGCAATAGACTTGATCTTATCGATAAGTTCGCATAACAGTATTATGCTACAAAAAAGGCTACTTGCTTTCACTATCATTTATAGTAAATGTTATACTAAAGAATACCTATCAATGTTAGTTTCCTATGCCCGTGCTCACTCCTTGAGCTACCATACATATCTGTGATGTCACCTACATACACAGAATCAGGGCTAGACGTAGTTTTACCTAACTACTAAAGGTATAAGCTTTTCCTAAATAGTTTTTCTCATACGAGTGCATACAAAGATTTCGTATAGATATATTCCTTGATTACAAAGAGAAGACTCAACAATGGTTTCTAATGATATAATTCGAAATAAACATTCATAAGTTAGGATTAGAGATGATCATCATCAATCTCATGTCTTATACACTTCCATGTTATTGACTATAACCACATACCGATGGGTTTATCTAACCATGGATAAAATTTACTTTTGCTCTTACTACAAATCACTTCATGAGTTTTTAAGCTATAACATCTTATCTTTACCCCAATATGGCTTTACCACAATTTCCAAGTATATATATATATATAAAATCAAAAGTTTGGTCAACCCTGAATGTTTTTGAGTGTTGTTAAAACATGTCAAAGTATGTTATTGCAATTCAACACATCAATGAGATTCCATACCCTCGCACATGTAAATTACACTATCCTTTACTATGCAAAGGTCTTTTAAAGCAATTAAATAACTTTTAACCATGGAAAATATGAGATGAATTGAAAATGGTATAATGGTTGTGAAATCACCGTCAAAAGAGTTTGCTCTCTACACCACTTTAGTATACCAACTCTATCAAAGTTGACATATTTCAATAGATAATGGTTCATATTGATATCGAATTTTATTTACTTATTTATATGAAGGCACCAACCCTCAATAAACATAAGGTCATAATATGTTAAAAAGACATCCATGGTTTTTTCTTTCTTTTTTCTTTTCCCCCCAAAATCTCTTTTCTATTAAATTATGGACTGTAGAAGCGTTAAAAAGAGTTACATGGTTTTTACATAACTATGTAAGTTTCTAGTGAATTAAGCTATTTTCATAAAGAACACATCCAATACACAGCTTCTTTACTCCCTGTTTGAGTAAGTAATTTATTTATACAATGTAAAAGTTATTTCAAAAATAATCAAATGTAAATAAGTAAATAAATAAGTCTAAGGAGACTGAAGCCTACTTCTGCACATTACAATAAGTCTTTACCAAGATTTATAGTATTCTAAACAATCACGCATAAATTGTCATATCATTTAAACAAATGAAAAGACCATTTCACTTGATGTACTATCAATGAAGCACAAGGGTATATTATTTGATCTACTATAATAATTCCTTTCTTACAATTCCCTAAGGTTGCTAAAAAGAACAACTTGGTTTTGAATTCCTTCAAAACCTTACTTAAAAACCTCCCAATTTGAATTATACTTAAATTGGCAATTTAAAAGAGGTTCTTGTAATTTGAGAAAATCAATTTGCATGTTATGACTAATTTGATCACAGTAGATAAGAGAAACAATTAAATAAACTCAACACTCATTCCAACCATATTAATATTAACCCTTTTTGGGTATATTAAAATTTATCAATAGCTTTATCAGTAGTTTTCTTGTCGTAAATAACAAAAAATCTCATATTAGTTTATTTTCCTTTCGTATTTAATGCATATTGCATTTCTTAACCAGCTATGATTGTAAATACTTAAATCAAACTCAGCAAATTTTGGTAGAGCGATTGGAAGAGAAAGATGATTTATGAGAGGAGATATACATTCTTGCTTTATGAAAACTACACAGCCCAAAACCAATTCTAATAGTCATTAGATAATTTTAAAAGGCATACCACTCAAGGGGTAAACAACAGGAAGGAGCTTCTACGCAGCCACTAAAATAAGTATTTTTCCTAGCTGATGCACAATCGAGTTTTTAAAGGCCATAGCCTATCGGGGAAGGTAAGCCTAATGAGGTTATAAATCTCATGATTGCCTAACTTGTCAATGCTCTTTTTATTTACAATCACCATGACATGGAAAATTAAAGAGAATAGCATATACATTAAATTATAATTTGGAATTATAAAAGTCTTTCCATAACAAATATGCACAGATTTACAGAAACATTATAAAAGAGTAATAGAATTACTTACCTCAAACACCCTGCTCATCATTAATGGTATACTCTTTCACATAGCCACCTAACTCTCATTCTATTTATCTTCACTCATTGCTACGTCGACCTTCTCCTAGAAGGAAACACAACCACAAAACATATATATTATATACACGGCTTGTCCAAACATGTAGATAAATGCATATCTGTAATCTGTTGGAAATACAGAGGGCCTTTTCGAGTCCATTGAAATCCTTGATTAGAATGGGATGTGGTTTTGCTTGGGTTGAAATAGCTGAGATAAAACAATGGTGGTGATGTTGTTTTTGGGCTGAGTTCTAGAAATGAAAAGAATAGAACTAGTTATGGTAACAACGTTAATCATGTTAGATGAAAAAGTTGCTTTAGGAGATTCAAACCCTAGACATGATGATAACAAGGATTCCGTGAAGGCAATAAATAAGGTAAGATCAATGCCATCCTCAGGTTTGCATGTCTTCCAATCTCTGTCACTCCACTTTTCTTCTACTTACTCCCACTCACCACATGTATCACCTCAGATCGCATGTAGACCATCCATCGAAATTGTCTCCTATCTACTCCCACTATCTTCTATCATACATATTTGTTTAATCTCTTTTTCTTTTACCACTTATCCTATAGTCAACTCACGTAACAAGCATTTCATATACCTCTAATCCTGTAGTCAACTCACATAACAAGCATTTCATGTACCTCTTATCTCGTAGTCAACTCACGTAACAAGCATACTTTATAAAAGCAAGGTGGAGAAGAATTTAGGAGATGACAAAACATAAATAATCTTGTCTAATAATTCCTTCGAGCTGGTTTTATATATATATATATATATATACTTTATATAATAAATAATGATACATGCAATATACAATATAAGTACATACATTCAAATGATAAACATACAATTATTTTGGAGAGAAAATTGTTGATCAGAGTGTCGCAAGTCAAATCAATCACCCATGACACGAGACTAAATCAAAACCAAAAATAATTAAACCAAGGTCATACAGAACATGAGATGAAAATAAAGTTCTTGAACAAGGATAATAATACCACTAACAATATTTGATTTGTTCTGATCATGTATCGCATCCAATGCATCACAAATGACATGTATGTTAACGTTGACAAGGAAGTGATAGCTCACTGATAGAGTATCACTGATAAATGCCCTAAAACTTGGTAAAAAAATGGGATGTGACATCCTCCCCCCTAAAACTGGTCATCGCCCCAATGACACAAAAGTTTTAAATGAGATCAGAGTTTATCACCATATAAACATAGTATCTATTATCATAACACGTAAATGATTATAAATTTTACCTTAAAAATTGATCATAGTGCACTCATTTACTATCATTTATAGAGTATCAATCCCACAAGACCCTACTCAGTGACATTTTATTATGCAATTAAGTTTTGTGAATGTCACTTATGCTAATTGGTTTAACATGACCACCCCAGAGTTCAACATCTCAAAAAAAAAGTCTTACTAACTTTCCAAATACACATGAGATCGTCAAAAAAACCGACCAAGAAAAGTCCCACAAAACTTTCCAGCCCCTCTACACATCTCTCTATTCTAGAGAGTATATTTCTCAAATCGGAGAAATGTATTTAGGGCACCTGGCAAGAATAATGTGTATATATTAATACTTGATGAGGTCACAAATTGCTTACTTTTATAGTCTCTTCCATGCTTAGTCTATGTCTTTTTCTATGTAAATCCCATAACTATCTGTCACTAATGCAAATAAATGAATGAATTTATGATTTTGTATGGCTATTAATGTGTGTGTGTGTGCGCGCGCGCGTGTGTGTGTGTGTTATGTTAAGAATTATTGATGCTTTTCCTTGATTGAATTATATTGGTGTGACTTTATCTAACAAGCATTTGAAGGGTCATGTAAAGTTTTAGAATCTTGTTAAGCCATAGCTACTATGGGCTACCCATAACAACTGTAGGCTTCACTTATAGGTTGTCTGTAGCCACTGTAGAGTGCTCGTAGCAACTGCAGGCTTCACCTAAAGGTTGTTTGTAGCCACTACAGAGTGCCCACAACAATTGTAGGCTTCACCTACAAGTTGCATGTAGCCACTGTAGAATACTTATAACAACTATAAACTTCACCTATTGGTTGCCCACAACCACTATAAAATGCTCACAACAACTGAAGGTTTCACCTACAAGTTGTTTGTAGCTATTGTAGAGTGCCTAAAATCACTATGCAAAGTAGAGTCATTATTGAGAAGATCTTGTAGACACATCCAGCTATCTTGGGAAACCAAATGAATGATTGGGAAGAATCATAGTTGTTGTACAAATTCCCTGTATGCAAGGAGACACTAGATGTGTTACCAAAGATGGTAAAGACAAAGATAATGAGAAAAGACAAAAGGAAATTAAACAACAAAACATTATATCTTGTCTCTAATCCAGTCAAACCTAAAATAGGTAACTTCGATTAATAACTACTTGAAGGTTGACTAGGGTAGCTTTTAAGTATTTGTGTTTTTTCTAGTTTGGTGTTTTTGGTTAACATTCAATAAATTGCCTTTTGTATTTAAAGTCAAAACCTAGATCAAACTAGGAATTGGATAATTTTGAGGTAATGATAGCAGAAGTTTTTGAACTATAACCTTTATATTCATAATTGAGCAATGAGAAAATTGAATTTGTAAGAATTTTGTGAATTCTCTCAAAGAGGGATTGGAGCTCAATTCTGAATGAGGAAGGGCCCCTTCAGAACGAGTTGTTATGACGATCCTAACCCTCTTTAATTATTAGTGTGTTATGTAAGTTGATTTTATTGTTAAGTTTGATTATATAAGTGTGGTGCATGTATGATACATAAGTGTGAAATAGTTCTGTAATTATGTCACAACCGTTTCATAATATATATATATATATATATATATATATATATATATATATATATATATATATTTGTTTAATAAATTTAGCATAAATTCATTGTAATGTAACTTGAAAAGCGAGTTTATTTTTGAATCAGTAATGCATATATAGTGGTGACACTCTTGAAAAGCTTATGCACCCAGGGTTGACAATTAATGTTTAATCATATTGATGAATCCAGTAATCACTGGGTAATTAATCTGCACAATATTTTGGTGCCATTGTCAAGGAGGGTGTCAAATATTGTTTTTGAAATCAATCATTAAAATTTTTTTTGGTCAATGCACCATTCTACCTAACTGGGCAAGTCAAGTGAGGACACTGCGGTGTCTTGTACCATATGTCTAAGTTCCTGGATATATAGTTTCAATCAGGCAAGTTGAGTGAGGGCACTACAATGTCTTATGCCACATATCTAAGTTTTTGGAAGTAACAGTGCGTAAGTTACTTAATTCTTGATTTTATAATTTATTTCCTGTAAAAGTGATTTATTTTCGGCAAAGTGTGCTCTTAAAATTCTGCTTGCTTTCTAGAATAAAATTTCCCTGCTTTCTAGAATAAAAATTTTATGTTTTTATTATTTGCTTTCTAGAATAAAATTTTCCTGCTTTCATTTCCTACTTTCTAGAATAAATTTTCCTACTTTCAGTAGTTAATATTTATTACTTTCTAGAAGTAGAATTTCAATTCTTGTTTTGATTTCAGCATTCCTTTATTTTTGCATTTTTTTAAAAAATTGGTCTGAAACAACCCCCTTGAAACACATGAAAATGAAAAAAACTAACTTTGTGCAGGAAGGGTTAGGATAGCTGAAGGATTGGCATAACATTTATGTAGATAAAAAGAGATTCTCAAGGGAGATTCCTACCAAACAAGCTAAAATTTATTATTGGAAATGAACCACAAATACCTACAACAACTAAGAATCCTATTGAGGAATATACCATAAGTTGAAAGGCTCTCGAAGAAGAGAACACTACAAACCAAAGGAGGCAGCTTGTAGAAGAAGCACTATTGGCTCTGAAAAAATAAATAGAAGTAGAAGAAGCATTAGTTGAGCTAGTAAAAAGAGATGAAGGAGAGGAACTACATGAATCAGACACTCCAGAGAGTAACATATTTATAACATTTTAGAAATGCTTTCTTGATCAAATCAAAGGAAGCTCAGGTAAATCTTTAGACCCCTCATCTAGTAAAAATACTAAGGATCAGCACATAAATATTTATTATCATGTTGACCAAGGGATTGACACAGAGTTTGAGGATGAGATCCTGAGTACTTTTGGTATCCATATCATAAGAAGAGACATCATGAGTAGAGAAGGAGACTTTGTGGAAGACAATGCGACTCCAAACAAAGTTACTTTTGAATTTCCTATTCCATATACAACAAGCGTAACATAAACGAAAAATATTCTGCCCTCAGCATTGCCCAATTTCAAAGGTACATTATCAAAAGATCTGGACACATTCTTGTTTGAATTTGATATCCTCTATAGAAGCTATGACTATAGGCATGATGCACAAAAATTGAAACTTTTTCCAACTACTCTCAAAGACTTAGCACTCTGCTAGTTTATGGGACTGGGTAGTAATTCAGTCCACACTTGGGAGGACATGAAAATGAAAATTTTGGCCAAGTATCAGGAATATGGAAGAGGAAGAAGTTATAGAATAAATGACATCTTCAGAATGACTCAAGAGGGGGATGAATCCTTGGAGGATTATGTTGAATGGTTCATGTTCAGTGTACAAAAATTCAAGCAAAGTGCACTTAGAGAAGAACCTTTGAAACTCATATTCCTAAAAGGAGTCAGAGCATATTGTCTAGAAGTCTTGGACCTGATGAGTGGAGGAGACATTCCTCACCTACCATTCTCAGATATCAAAGAGTTGAGCAAGAATTATTCTAGATCTGTCATAAACAAAGTTAGGAGCAACAAACTTCCATTAGCAACTGCAAATGACCAATCAAAAACTAAGGTTAGTAACCTATTACAAGACAAGAAATAAGATATCATTAGTCATTTGGAAACCCAACTAGACAGCGTACACTCAAGATAAAAGTAAGTAGCTTTGGATCAAGCTTCGACCATTTTATTGTCCAAACTGTAAGAAGAAAACGGCTAATTATAGATGTCACGAGGTTTAGGCTAAAGTAGCTCACATCACAGCTGAGAAACCAAAAATAGTAGAGCTACATGTTGTAGGAGGAGATAGTGACCAGGTTTTCTATGTTTCACAAATAAAGCCATGGGTTCAATGACAACCTTATCAAGGTATGAGACAAAATCCACATTTTTCAAATTCTGCCTCCTTTAATTCACAATTTACAAATGCTACTCCGAATTGGACTAGTCCTTAGATGAACATTACAACTCCTAATTCTAGCTGGTAGCCACCTCAAGCAAGTTATCCCACCACCTCTTGGCAACCTCCACAAAATGTACCCCCATCTTAGATGCAAGCTTGGTAACCACCCCAAGGCCCACCTTTTACAAACTAGTGGCAACAGCCCTAGAGACCTAACCATCCATGGGGTATCTGTCTAGGAAGATGTCCTCCACAACAACAACAACAACCTCCTACTCTTATGCCTAATAGACAAGTTGCACCCAAGACTAACTAGCTACCTGCCTAACCCATACAAAATATTGCAAATAAGTTAGTGTAATCGCCATTCAATACTGACCCTATTCAGTACCCAACATACACAGTGAACATCAATGAAGTTCACCTCCATTCAAAGAAGGTTCTACCACCCCTAGCACCACCCATAATAAGGGAATCAAATTATGAAACCCCATAATAAAATACTAACCCACCTCCATCACCTCAAGAACTCTCTGAACCAGCAAATAAAGCTATTGATGAAATAGCCCCCCCATTTTTATAACATCTCAGCGTTTAATGCCATACAATTGAACCTGAGTTTGATTTCATGGGATAGCTTAAGAACCTTTGCATTAAAATCCCTCTATTACAAGCCATCAAATATGTACCCATATATTCTAAAGCTATTAGAGACCTCTATCTGTGGAAACCAGGAAGGAAGAAAAAAGATCCCAATATTGTGCACGTGATTGACCAGCTAGTAGACATCATGCTGGGGAACACCCTACCAAAGAAGTATTCAGATTCTGGATGCTCGATAGCAATAGTCCAGATCCATGACCAGCAGTTGTCCAACATATTGATCGACTTGAGGGTTGCAATAAATGTAATGACAACTAAAACTATGCACAAAATACAATTGAATAATATTCATCCCACATCTACACTACTAAAAATGGCTGACATATCTATAGCCAAACTAGAGGAAATCATTGAAAATCTTGTCATCACTGTAGATTCTTGGGAGTATCTTATAGATTTCATTATGCTACAACCAAAGTCTAATTTAGATGGATACCCCCTTATCTTAGTATGACCTCGGCTTGCCACAATTGATGCCTTTATCAACTATAAAATAGATAACATGATGATATCCAATAAATACCACATTAAGAAGTTGGTTCTTTATCCCCTAGCATAGTCAGTTTTTACAGTAGAACCTACATTATGGGCTGAAGAAGATGAGGTAAATCAACTTTTCTTGATTCTTATATTTACCATAGACCTTGCATGCACATTGGTTGATTATGAGGAAGATACCATTCTCTCTAATGTTCTTCAACATAATTACCAAACTCCTATAGATCTCAACCACTTGCAATGTGTTGAGTGCCCTTTTTCCAGCTTCTGAGAATTGGATAATTTTTATGCATCTGTACAGAAAACATTCTACCAGCTATTGCCTCATAGGTGCAACCAAATCAGATCCATTAGTAATATGAAAATAATGAAATCACTCTCACAATAAATTGAAATCTCTCTAAGGAAAGCATTGCTTATTAATAGCAAGTTAGAGTTAAATAGGAAAAGCATCTAGTCAACATGTTGCATGCCAACCTACGTGCTTTTACATGGGATTATGAAGATATGCAAGGAATCAACCTAGAAACATGCACACATCATATTTACATTAAAGAAGAGTGTCAACTAATCAGATAGCCACAACGTAGGATGAATCTAGCTCTTCGAGAAATAGTCAAAAGGGAATTACAAAAACTTTTGACTGATGGATTTATATATCCTATCTTTGACAGTGAATGGGTGTCACCTTTGGTAATTATACTAAAGAAAAATGCAGAATGGTGTGTATGTATCGATTATAGGGAACTCAACATAGCAACTAGGAAAGATCACTTTCGTCTACCCTTAATTGACTAAGTGTTGGACATAATAGCAGGAAGAAATATTTTGCCTTTTTAGATGGCTTCAGTGGTTACAACTAGATTAGAATTGCTCTTGAGGACTAGGAAAAGACCACCTTTACTTGTCCCTCGAGTACTTATGCTTATGTTATATTACTCTTTGGGCTATGTAACGCTCTAACCACATTCTAGAGGGTTATCTTGAGTATCTTTGCAGATATGGTCAATGAATGTGTAGAAATCTATATGGATGGCTTTACTATCTATGGAGAGACATTTGATGAAGGCCTCAACAACTTGGAAAAAGTGTTATAATGATTTTAGGAGTACCATTTGTCTCTCAGCTACAAGAAATGCTACATGCTTATGACAGAAGGTATTGTCTTAGGCCACCACGTATCTGTTGCAAGAATTAATGTTCACCCTACAAAAATTAGCATCCTCAAAAACCCGCTTGTTCCTCAAAAACAAAAATATGTTAGGAGTTTTTAGGTCATGCTGATTACTACAAGAGATTCATCAACAATTTTAGTAAAGTAGCAGCACCATTGGTCACCCTTCTGGCTAAAGATGTTGAATTTCTCTAGACTCCTCCTTGTGATACAACTTTCAAATAATTGAAAGAATTATTAACCACCACCCCTATTCCACATGGTCCTAATTGGATTCTTCCCTTTCACATTCACATAGATGCTTTAGATACTGCCCTCGAAGCTGTGTTTGGCCAAAAATAAGAAATGCTCAATTATGTCATCTATCTTATAAGCAAAAACCTGCATGTAGCAAAATTAAATTACACGGTTACTGAAAAAGAGTTCTTAGTGGTAGTCTATGCTATCAATAAGTTTTGTCACTACATCATAGGGTATTAGATCTTTATTCATATAGGCCATGCAACCATTTGATACCTTATGAATAAACCAATTGTTCTAACCAGAGTGATAAGATGGTTTCTCTTAGTACAAGAATTTGATATCACCATTGTAGATGAGCTTGTCAAGGACAATATAGTGGCTAACTTTTTATCACGCCTAAAAACCCCTGAAGAGGATACTATAGTGGATGACTCATTTCCAGATGAGCCCCTGTTCTTTCTCTCTTACCACACCCTGATATGTTGATATTGTTAACTATCTAGTAATAGGGTTACTTCCACAACACTTCCTCCCCAAACAAAGGAGAGCATTGATTCACAAAAGTGCTAGATATTCATGGTTGTTTGGATTCCTTTTCTATATTGGGTCTGAATCTATTATTAGAATATGTCTCAGAGAAGATGAAGTTCCATATATCTTCAAAGCCTGCCATGATGAACCCTATGAAGGACACTTTGCAACCAAGCGTACAACAGTCAAAATTTTAAATATATGATACTATTGACCCTAACTCTATAAAGATGCAATAAGATATACTGCACATTGTGACAAATGTCAACATATGGGGAGACCCACACGTTGAGATGAAATGCCTTTGTAGCCTCAGGTAGTGCTTGAATCATTCAAAAAGTGTGGCCTAGACTTTGTAGGACCTTGTGATCTATAATACAACAACAAATACTACATCCTTGTCTATACTGACTATGTCACTAAATGGGTAGAAGTTAAGGCTCTTACACATGCTAGGGATGAGAAGGCAGTAGCTTTCTTCTATGAAGAAATATTTACTCAATATGGTGTGCCACATGAAATAGTCACTGATCAAGGACCCCAATTCACTACTAATTTAATTATTGTCTTAGTCTAGCAATATGAGATTAGGCATAAGAAATCAACTCTAAATCACCCACAGTTTAATGGATAGGTAGAAGTCCCCAATAGGGAGTTAGAAAATATTATGACAAAGACTATCAGTCTATCTCGTAAGGATTGGTAGGTTAGCCTTTCTAAAGCTGTGTGGGCTTACAAAATCATATGGAAGACCACTACAAGCTTTACTCCATATGAGTTAGTCTATGGAAAGAAACCTATCTTTCCCATCGAATTTGAGCACAAGACCTTACAGACAACATTAGAACTTGGGATGGATATATCTGAAGCCTAGAAAGAAAGGCTTATGTAGTTGAATGCCTTAGATGAATATAAACAACAAGCATTACAGAACATAGAACTTATACAACAGCAATGGATTGGATGACATGATAGGCACATTAAGACCAGGTAATTCCATACTGAAGATTGCGCCCTTCTTTTTTACTCCAAATATAAGGACCATAAGGGTAAACTCTAGACCAGATGTCTTGGTCCTTTTGAGATTGAGCATGTTTTTGATAATGGAGCAGTTTAACTCCAAACCATTGATCCAATGAGATTTCATCTGTTGGTCAACGACCACAGACTCAAGTTGTACAAAAATCCACTTACTCATGAAGAATTTATCAATCACTTATGCCAACAATTACAAAATAGATACAATGATGTCTTGGATAGGCATGTTGCCCCACCAAACAATGAAAGCACTAGTCCACACTCAACTGAAGAAGGAGAGGAGGACATCCTTACCCTCCTCTAGCATGATGAATGAGACCTTTCATGGGTCCTTGACAAGTCACATTTCTAAGTGACTTGGGCAGGACCCTAAATAAACATTTTACTGTAAATAGAAGTTATAGTAACAAAAAAAATCCAACAATGAAAACCCATTTTTGGGCATTATTGGTAGCTTCTGGGTAGAAAACCAGCTTGTTAGCTACCTAGATCTGTAAAAAGGGCCTAAGTAGAAAACTAGATTATTGTCTATTTAGGGGTAAAAACAAAAATAAATAAATGAGGGAACATGAAGGAGGTAGAGAGAAGACAATCCCTCAAATCCCAACTATTCACATAGGTTTTATGAAGCTGCTACGAGCATTTTTGAAGCTGTTACGGGTACCTTCTACATAGTTGGCTATCACTTTGAAACTTGTTATGAGAACTTTTCTAGCTACTACAGAAACCCTCTCATGCATATTCTCACCTTTCTATAAAGCATACAAGATAGATCCTTCTACAGCTCTCATCGATGGCTTGGTTAATGGAGATTAGGGTAGTAAATGTCATATATATTGCCTAAAACTACTCCTGAATACAAAGCTATAGAGCTACAACAAATCATACAACTTCACTTTCCATGTGGAAATGTTGTAGACCAGAAATTTTGCCTACAGGGACACTAATGATTCATTTTTAGTTCTAGTCATTTTATGAAGATCATCTCACTATGTTGACCAGTGAGATCTCAACTTTATTTGGCACATAGGTTCCATATTGAAGACCCTGCTAATTACTATAGCCAAGCTCGAGACACAAAACCTTTAGGGCATAAGCAACATCCAAACTCCTATCAGCCAATTCATCTAAATGAAGGTCACTAGATAGTAATGCCTCAACTACTTGCTCATGATCTTCCAATCCATCACTTAGATCACTCAGCGTTTCAATTGCCACCTTAGGGTATGATAGTAATCATTTATCCTCCAAGTCTTAGACCCTTTTTCCATTTAGACTATCCTACATCACATGCACATGAGCTATAGGCATCATCAATGCCTAACCACCGGTGATATCAAAATCACTTCATAAAGGGTCCACTTCACTCCAATTCTAACTTCCAACCCAATCATTGTGCATGTTAATCATTCAAATATAAATGTTTGCATGCCAACACACATGTGACTTCCCAGGCATCACATATGGAACACCATTATTAAAAGATACATCATATCTTTCAACATTAAAAATTTCATTCGTTATTCTAATATAACACATATGGTATTAATAAAGCATATATAATTATGAATTTAATCATTCATTCAAAATTCTATCACATCACCACTAAACCCACACTTTTATTCCTCATAATGACCCATCTTATCGTGTATTTCTTACTTCATCCACGTCACCTGAGGACACGTGATAGCTCAAGTGGGGGGAGAATGCTATGATTTAAACATCACATGCCATGAGAACCCTTAAGATGCCATAATTTGTAACATACAATCTCACATCCACCATTATTGAACCATACCCTGCAACCTGCAACCTCACATTCATCATTTGTGAACCAAACCCTGCAACTCCATATTTGGCATTTTACACCAAACCTACTATAGGTAGATTTCCATAAGTCCAAAGAGTGTGCAACTGACTATTGGGTGAAAGGACTGACAAAGAAGTTAAAATGGGAGGGTCAGTCATGCAGAGAGAGCCCTCAGACCACAGGCACTTATGAGGAGACCAAGTCAGTTGGGATGTCTTCCATAGAGCTGGTTGGATAACCTATTTTGAATGATTGTAATATTTTTTAGAGCCTCTTTCTAGGGTATTTGTAGGTTTTTTTTATGGAAACAAGGCCACTATATGTGGCATCACATTTCCTATTATCGAGACCTTGGTGAGCCAAG
Source organism: Torreya grandis (assembly GCA_037957365.1). Classification (NCBI taxonomy): domain Eukaryota; kingdom Viridiplantae; phylum Streptophyta; class Pinopsida; order Cupressales; family Taxaceae; genus Torreya; species Torreya grandis. Next base: position 2,940,399 of record JARHVA010001082.1, read on the forward strand.
CAACTGGGCTACCAAGCATGGGGGAGGCCAGGCAATAGTTTTGTCAAGCAAATGAAAGATTAGTATTAAAAAAAGGAGGTGTGTAAAGACTTAGTCTACCTACAGAATGGAGAGAGATCACATCATATATTATCAGGTACATGACTTGTGAGGGAAGGTATTCCCTCGTTTACACTCTATAATTCAAATTTTTAAATCATTTAAGACATAATAGAGTCATTAATGTTCCCAATTTCTTATGAAATATATTGAAAAGAATATCCAAAGAATATCAGAAGGGCACTAAAACATCCCTATCTCACCACTGCCTCATATGGCTCATTATTAAACAAGGAATAGCTTCTCTCAGACCTAACCTCACTTGAGAGCAATTTTTAGCCCTAAAAAATATTGCACCCCAACAAGAAGAAGGCACAAATGAAAGGAAATCCCTTGAAGAGTATCACAAATAAACTATTCAAGAAGATGTTGAGGGCACTAGTGCTACTGGTTAGTCTGTAGCTAATGAAGGTTCATGTGAGACTGTTGTAGGAGAAGAAGAATTGGTTAAAGAAGAGGTTATGTAAAAAAGAAGAGAATAAGAAAAATTTTCCCATGATCAAGAGTTCCAAACATTGGAACAAGCCATAGAGGAAATATACATATTCAGAAATGAGATAATATAACTAAAAGGAAAATGAGGAATTGAAATGCTTCTAGGAGTAGTAGAGTTTTTAGAACCCTCAAAGGACAAAGAGAAGAAAGTGGAAGAACCTACAACATCCTCATCCACCTTGGCCACAGAAGCCCCTGTAGTAGACTATGTTATAGCTTTGGTACCCTTCTATCAAGGATTTCCTCTTCCATTGCCCACTAAACCAACACCCACTGTAGAAGAAGTTATTGATGTGGATTTCTCAACCACCACTCTAGTAGAGACTGATGATCTTTGATTTTCCTAAAGGAAAAAATCAGTAATAATGAAGCCTACCACAAGGAATTGGTGCAAAGATTCAAGGAATATGTTGAATCAAAATAACAACATGATGAATTACAAGAAAAATTAGAATTTACTGAAAATAAGTTCAGATATATGAAGGAAAAGATTAACAAATTGCATGAAACTACTGAGCTATGAATGAAGTACAGACCCCCTTCTAGAGTATATGTTGTATATTTGGAAGAAAAATGGTTGAAATTCAGGTATAATAGGATTTATAATGATAAATCTTATATGGTCTGTGACCCAAAACATTTCTTTAATGAGTATAGACATGTTGATCCTAATCTTCAAGCCTAGCTAAGTGAATTCTACATTCACCAATATGTTGTTTCTAGTGATACAGAATGGAATCTCAACATCTATTTGGGGGATGTCTTGTTAAATGCATTTTCTTTATATGTTTTGAATGAAATTGAAAGAAGAAAACAAATGGAATAATATCAAGGAAAGGAGAAAGAAGCCCCCCTAATGATCAGGTGTGAATCCAAAGATTCAGATGTTGTAGTAGAAGAATGGATCTCATTTATGAACACAAATGCTCCATAAGAATGGGTTGTCAGAAAATAGGTAGAAGTCCGTAACCACTATTTGAGTCTCATGGAAGGAGATGGAAGAAAAAAATTTGTTGCATGCTCTCATAGATGGGAAGAACTCTCAGATGCCTTAAAAGAGAAGGAACCATGCTCCCCTCAAAACCTTAAGGAGGCCATCCACAGAGTATACTTATATATTGAACTTGTCAAGAAATGGAGAGTACAATGGTTGGGATTGATTTTTCAACCCCTTGTATTTTGGTTCCCAATCCCTGGCTGGGAAGGAAATGTTCCAGCTGACAGAGAGGTAGAGAAGAAAAGATGGAAACACATTGAGAATGTTAAAAGTTTTTATATCTTAGAAGGGTCAGGCTGTCATGAACCCCTAGATTTTAGAAATTTTTATGGTTTTAGAATGCAACCAAGGCTTGCTCAAGGTCTAATAAGAGGCTAAGTAGGGGGGAGTGATGAGGCCACCAATTGCTTACTTTTATAGCCTCATCCATGCTTAGTCTATATCTTTTTCTATGTAAATCCCATAATTGTTTGTCGCTAATGTAAATGAAGTAATGATTTTGTATGTTAATTAATGTGTGTGTGTGTGTGTGTGTGTGTGTGTTATGTTATGAATTGTTGATGCTTTTCCTTGACTAAATTATATTGGTGTCACTTTATCTAACAAGCATTTGAAGGGTCATGTAAAGTTACAAAATCTTGCTAAGCCATAGCTACTATCAGCGACTTGTAATAACTGTAGGCTTCACCTATAGGTTTCCCATAGCTATTGCAGAGCGCCCACAACAACTGTAAGTTTAACCTACAAGTTTCCTACAACCATTTTAGAATACCCATAGCAACTATAGGTTTCACCTATAAGTTGCTCGTAGCCACTATAAAATGCCCCTAGTAACTGAAGGTTTCACCTATAGGTTGCTTGTAGCTACTATAGAGTGCTTACAGTCATTATACAAAGCAAAGTCATTATTGAAGAGATCTTGTAAACACATCCAACTATCATGAGAAACCAAATAAATAATTGGAAAGAATCATAGTTCTTGTACATATTCCTTGCATGCAAGGAGACATTGGATGTGTTGTCAAAGATGGTAAATATAAGGATAATGAGAAAAGACAAAAGGAAATAAAACAACAAAATAATATGCCTTGTCTCTAACCCAGTCAAACCTAAAACAAGTAACTTCGGTTACTAACTACTTGAAGGTTGACTATGGTAGTTTCTAAGTATTTGTATTTTTTCCTAGTTTGACGTTTTTGGTTAAGTGTTAATAAACTACATTTTATATTTAAAGGCAGAACCTAGATCAGACTAGGAGTTGGATAATTTTGAGGTAATAATAGTATAAGTTTTTGAACTATATCTTTTGTATTCAGAATTGAGTAATGAGAAAGTTGAATTTATAATAAGTTTGTGAATTCTCTCTAAGAGGGATTAGAGTTCAGTTTTGAATGAGGAAGGTATTAGTGTAGGTTTTTATTTTTCCCTATTTATTAATTAAGAAAATTGTATTTCTTGTGCATACATGGAGTTTTTCTACATTTGTGGGATAGGCTAGCTTATGTGGAGGTGTGTGTCATAGATGTGTCATAGGTGTCATAAGAATGTCATAAGTAACTCCCTTGATGGGAGTTATTTTTCTATTCTTAACACCTTATCACCACCTTTCATGGAGGAGTTACATTCTATTATTGGGGTGCCTTGTCCACCTTTCGTGGAGGGGTTACTTTCGTACTCTCATATTTGTATTCCTCACTTTGGCCATCTCATGTTAATCAAATTTTGGTTTTCTCCATTTTGTCTTGTGCAATTTCTCTTATTGTGTTAATTTCAAATTGCTTTAGCATCTTGTAGTGTGCACTTGCTTCAACTAGTGTGATCACGTCTCCATTGCACTCGCATTATCCGAATTCTGGCAACAACTCCGATATAGTATCAGAGCTTACCCAATAATCTTGTGTGTGTTTATGCTTTTAGCTTATTTTGAAATCAAGAGGAGTGGAGTTCTCTTTATTTTTTTATTCTAGATTTGGTCTAAAATAAATAAAAAAACTTTCAAAATCTTTTCTGGGTAGTTTCCTTGGAAATCCTTGGCCTTTGGGTGTTTTTTTCGTTGTTTTCACATCAAAAGCAGCATTCAACAAGCAGAAGAAAGGAGCAGCGTTCAACAACAGAAGAAGGAGCAGCATTCTGCAACTCTGCGCCAACCTTCCTATGGTCTGTGCCTAGTTTTTGCTCTTCTGGTCTGCGCCTCCTTTCTACAGCTTCAGTAGCAAAGCGCCTTTAGTAGGCTTTACGGCGTCCTTTTCTAACTAGTTTTCTGTTTGCCAAGCCTTCAACAAGCATTCAGTTCTGCCACAGGCCATACGGCACGCCCTTCTAGTCAGCAGTCAGCGCCAACTTCAGTCTCTATCCTTCCAGCAAGTCAGCAAATTAGGTCTATTTTTTTGGTAAAGAATTTTGTGCCTAGCTTCTAATCTTTCTCCAGCAAGGCGCCAAGCCGTATGGCGTTTCCAGCAGGTCTCTAGTTTTGCCTTTTCTGTTAAAATTTTGGATCGTGATTTCTTGCATATGGCGCTTCTTTTCTTGGTTTCCAACGCCTCTTTTGGTGGGCCCACTCTTTTTTTTTGTAAATCAGCATTTTTAATTATTCTGATATTTTTAAATCAGTAATTTGAATGTTTGATTTAAAATAAAATTTGAATTTAACATTCAAAAAGGCAGTTTAGAGGTTTAATTTCAACTTGTATCTTCGACCTATAAAGACGAAGGGTGAGGCCCGGGTTGGTGGGAGGCCAATTCCCCCTCACAAAGACCTCTTTTGAAATCTTCATTCTGTGCCAAATCCAATGAGTGGTTGGAAGGCCACTTTATCTCTCCATAACAGGCATTTTGTTAATGTTTGAGTGTTTTTTTTGCAAAAACACTAGTTTACGGGAAAATTATAACTTTAAAATCTTGCAAACGGTAGCTCAGTTTTGGGTGCTATTTTTTGCAAAAGTGCTTGTAATTCAATTATCTACAATGTAGACTTGTTATTTTTCAAAAACACACTAGTTTATAAAGTGCCAAAATTTTGGGTCTCCTAGGACGGATTTTCAGCTGAGTCCGACGTCTTGTTTGCTTTAGTCTTGCACTGATTGCTCTAAGATGCATTTTCGGCTGAGTCCGACGTCTTTTGAGCGTACACTTGCATATTTTGGGGGGAGCTCAATATTTTGGGGGGGTGTGATTGCTTTTCACAACTTGCTTTCATTCTCCTTTCTGCATACATTCACAACTTGTAATCAACACAACTTCACCTAATTTCAGCTAAAAATGGATTTTTTTTAACTTAAACCCCTAACACCCTTCAACTATCATGAATGGAAAGTAAAATGTCAATCATTCTTAGAAGTAAAGGGTTATATAAGATCACCATGGGTACAAAAGTAAAACCCAACACAGATGCTGAAAAGGTTAAGTGGTACAATCGTAGTGATGAAGCCCTTGGGTTACTGAGCTTGTCTATGTCTCTCAAACTTTTCTTCCACTTAAAATCCTCCCAAACTCCTAAGGACATATGGGACACCTTAGAAAAGTTATTTGGGAAGCTTGATGAGATGAGAGGTCATGAGCTCGAAAATGAACTCATAAGTCTAAGTCCTAGCAACTTTGACACCCTACAGGACTTATTCACTAAGTTGAAGGCCCTTAGATTGCAATTGAAAGAATGCGGGATAGAGAAGAAAGATGATCAACTCATACTTTCTATTCTCACAAAGCTAGGTCCAAGCTATTCAGTCTTTGTCTCCACTTTTCATGCCACAAAAAGTGCCCTTGGCACTACATGGAAAATGCCTTCTTTGGATTCATTCATTGTCAACTTGACTAGGGAGCAAGATAAGCTCATCCAAATGGGCACAATGAAGTCTACTCAACCCCAAGCTTTGATAGCTGGAAATGGTAAGGACAAGACTTCAACAAAGGAGAAGAAAAAAAAGAACAAGGATCAGGAGAAGAAGAAAGAAAACACCAATCCTGCCAAAAATAACACTGAGTCTTTATCCTCCAATGCTAAACCTAAGAAGGAGAAGGTTAAGTGTGCCTATTGTAAAAATACATGGCGTGATGAACACAAGTGCATGAAGAAACAAATAGACCACCTAACTCATCTTCTAGAGAAGAACAACATAGGTGTTCCTGAGTCCATTAAGCAGAATTCTTCTACCCAAGATTATACTAAGGAAAAAGGCAAGGGTAAGGAGAAAGAAAAGGGCAAGGCCCTTGTAGCTACGACAGCTTCCACATCTTCATGTGGCATCGACTCGGGTGCTTCTCACCACATGGGCTCTTCACTAGTTGAGTTTTCATCTTTAGAGCCTTATAGCATGACTTCAATTAGTTTGGGTGATGACACTTCAGTTTCTGTTGTAGGGAGAGGGTCAGTTGAAATGGAAGGAGGAACATTCAACAATGTTCTAAGTTTTCCTTCTCTTTCAACCAATCTCCTATCAGTGTACCGAATCACTCACATTGGTTGAGGCATGAGAGTTGAGTTTTCACCAGATTTAGTGTCTATCAGGGAGTTGCATAGTGATACTACTGTGACAGTGGGAAGGGCAGATCACCAAGCCAGGTTATACACCTTTTCACATATTGCATCAGTGTCTTCTCCAACAACATTGCTGACTCATTCAAATGGAGTTAGCAAATTGTGGCATGAGTGGTTTGGCCACCTTAACTATCGCTATCTTGAGCAACTTTGCAAAAATGACATGGTCATTGGCTTGCCTCGTGTCCAATTCTCAAAAAGACTTTGTGAGGGGTGCTCCCTTGGGAAGCATCCCAAAGCAAAATTTGACAAAGGCAAAGCTTGGAGGGCTTCACAACCTTTGGAGTTAGTCCACAGTGATGTATCAGGACCCTTTCCCAAACCATCTTTCACAAGGGCCAAGTACATCCTCACTTTCATTGATGATTTCTCTAGGTACACTTGGATATATTTTCTCAAACAAAAGTCTGAAGTGTTTGAAAATTTTCTATACTTCAAGGCTCTTGTTGAGAAACAGAGTGAGAAATCCATCAAGGTTCTTTGAATTGATAATGGAGAGGAGTAAGTCAGCATCAGATTTGAGCAGTTTTGCACCACAGAGGAGATTGATTTGCAGTGTATAGTCACTTACAGTCCTTCACAGGAATGGGGTTAAACAATGCAAAAATAGGTTCTTAAAAGAGATGGGTAGCTGTATGATTCACTCCAAATCCCTAGCACCATAGTACTGGGCTGAAGCCATCAATTGTGCTTGCTATATTCAAAATAGGGTTCCTCAAAAAGCTTTGAAAGGGATAACACCCTTAGAAGCTTGGCATAAAAGGAAACCTGATGTTGAGCACCTTAGAGTTTTTGGATCCCCAGCCATGGCTCGCATTTCAAAAAATAAACGTAAAGTTATGGAATTTTAGTCCAAGCCTTACATCTTTGTAGGATATATGGATGGTATTAAGGGATATTGCCTTCTAGATCCAGTCACTCATGAGTTGTTCATCGAGAGAAGTGTCCATTTTCAGGAGAGTCCTAAAGACTCAACACTTGACACTTCTCCCTCATCGAATCTACTTCTTCATGATGATCCCTCGTCAGATTCAGATCAGCCATAGCAGGTTCTTAAGCCAGAGTCATCTTCTTCTTCTTCGAGTTCAGACAGCGAGGATAGTGATGCAAAGTCATCCACCTCTAGTCAGTCAGAAGATGAGGAGTTAGCACTTGACTCACCCACTTTTGGGCCACTTTGGGCCAGACAGACACTTGAGAGTGCTGGCACTTAGGTAGGAGATCTTGTAGATGACAGACGTACTAGGGGGGATTTTCAAAGAGATCCACATGCCTTCTTTGCTATAGTTTCAGATCCACAGACTTTTTGAGAGGCATTGGGGGTACCTAAGTGGGATAATGCTATGGAGGAAAAATATTCTTTCTTAATCAAAAATCACACTTGGGATTTGACTTCAATTCCTAAGGAAAGAAAGATGGTTCGATGTAGGTGGACATATCAGACCAAGTTTGCAACAGATGGGTCGGTTGATAAGTATAAGGCGCGATTGGTCACTAAGGGTTTCTCACAGGTGGCAGGCATTGACTACTCAAAGACCTTTGCACCCGTTGCAAAGATGACTTATATCCGACTCACCTTGGTTATTGTTGCAGCATATGGTTGGGATGTGCATCAGATGGATGTGAAGAGTGCCTTTTTTCACAGAGACCTAGAGGAGGAGATCTACATGGAGCAGCCGCCAGGATTTGTTCAGGATTCTTCCTTAGTATGCAGACTTAGAAAATCTATCTATGGCCTCAAACAACCCCCTCAGGCTTGGTATGCCAAGATAGATTCCTCCCTTATCACAGCAGGTTTCACTAGGTGCCATTCTGATCCCAATGTCTACTTCTTACGACAGGATGATTTGCTCTTGATTTTGGTTCTATATGTTGATGACCTTTTGATCACCGAGAGTTCTTCATCGGCTATTGCAGCGGTGAAGGCATCTCTTCAAGATAGATTTGACATGACAGACTTGGGTTTATTGCACACTTCTTTGGCATCGAGATCTCACAGTTAGATTCAGGGATTTCACTTGCACAGCCTAAGTATGCTCTTGACTTATTAGCTCAGTTTCACATTGCTGATTGCAAGCCATCTCTGACTCCCTTTCTATTAGGAGTCAAGCTTGAGACTGATTGTTCTTCACCATTGGTTGATGCAACTCGGTATCGGCAACTTGTTGGTAATCTCATCTACTTGACTCATATTAGGCCCAACATTTCATATATAGTGGGACTTGTCTCCAGATTCATGCAGGAACCCCATGAGCTGCATTGGAAAGCAGCTAAGAGGATCTTGAATTACATACAAGGTTCACATAGATACGGGATTCATTACAGATTTGGCACAGAGGTTGACTTGGTTGGATATACAAATTCAAACTGGGTTGGCGATTCACATAGTCATAAGTCCACTTTTGGTTACAATTTCTCTCTCAGTTTAGGTCTTATCAGTTGGTCTAGCAAGAAGCAAAATGCTATTGCTATATCATCCACAGAGGCAGAGTACAGGGGAGTTGTTTGTTGGTTGAATATTTTGTCTATCAGCATATTGGTAAACAAAATAGGTCTTATCAGCCAAAGCAAGAAGATTAGTCATCCTAATGTGTAAGTTTATCACATCAGAAGGAGATTGGTCTCTCCTCTCATCAAGGGGAGGTTCCCTATGGATATGCTATGTATATGTATGAACAGAAAATAATAATCAAGGGTAGAACTAGACATTCATCTCTCTTTCTTCAGAGATAATGTATACAAAACAAAGGAAAAACTCAAGAGAATGACAGACATCACTCCTCTTCTTTCAGAAGAACTGTTCAACCAGCCACAAAAATACTCCTAGAAATAAAAGCAAAATATGACTAAAAGTATGGTAACCAACAAATCAAGACACGGCACAAAGTCTGCACCTGAAATACTCAAGAGTGATATACGAAGGGCAATGAAAGCTCAAAGTCTTCTCAAAGTCCTTTACACAGCAATGAAAAAGCAAACACACTGAAGGCAACTATGGGGGCACAAAGTCTCTCCATAGTTGATTCTTCAAGACACCTTAACAAATTTAATAATCCTACTTATTAAATTAATGAAACAACAAAGATATCACAGTACAAAGTCTAAAAAAGTCTCTTGTTTTCATTAACAAAATATGATCAATAGACTGAGCACAAAGTCTCAATGATGCTTCTCAATTTCAGCAGAGTTTTGTTCAGATTATCAAAAAGAAGATGATTTTACAATGAAAGAAAGTCCCTTATATAGCCACTTCAAGGACTCGGGAACTGTAATACATCATGATGCATTGGGAAATGTTAGGAAGACAAGCTAGAACTTTGGGGCATTTTACCCATTTGATCTTCTCAATGTAGATAAACAAGTCGTGCAATTGAAAGTTTACAACTTTTAATGTCTGCCTGGCGGTCTGATCTTATCTTCATCGTTCCTCTTTTTCTGGTTAATTGAATCGGGTCCTAGATTCAGTTTGTTGTTCTATTCCTTCCCCGCTTTATGCTAGTATTGGCCTTGAAATCTGTGAATGTATTCTGGTCTGTATGTTCAAAGGATCAACAGTTATTTTGTTGTCTTCAATTTGACGTTTGCACACCCGTCACTATGTTTCCAACGGCTAGTCGGCTGTGTTGAATTTGACGTCTTCGGGTGCGTCACCCCTTGCTCTTCTTTTGGCTTTCCGCTTGGCACTTTTCTAGATTGGGCTTGCCTTTTTGAGCCTTAAAAATAACCCGTTTTGAGTCAAAATAGCCTCCCGCAAGGGTATCTATCTTTTGGGCAATTTTTAAATGGCATTCAAGCTTCTTCGGGCAACCCTTCAGCTTCAGGAAGTGTCTTCAAATTGGCAGCCGAGAGTCCCCCACAAGGGCACCTGCCCTTCGGGGTCCTTCGTCGGCCCTTCACAAATTCCCCCTGGGCTTTTCCCGAGCTATTCCCCGTGGACGTTTCCCGCAGACATTTTCCCTGGGGAAAATTCTTGCAGACAAAAAGTCCAGGGAAAATTCTCGCGGATGAGAAGTCTGCAAAAATTTATTCCACCAAGTCTTTGAACAAGTCTTTGAATTTCTTTTGAAAATTTGAAGGATATTTTGGTTGATTAAGTGTCCTCCGCAAGGGCACTTGTCCTTCAAAAAAGTTTCTTTCAGGATTGAACCACCCCTTTGAACTTGGCTGATGAACCATTAGTTGAACCGGTTCAAAGGTTTAATGAAGCGAGCCAAGTCCCTTTACTCTAAAAAGCAATGAACCGTTGGATGAACTTTGTCGTTGAACCAATCGGTTGAACCAAGGCTTTCAACCAAAATGGTTGAAGCCAATGGTTCAAGTCGATGGTTCAACGAATAAAATAGGTTGATAAACTAAGCATTAAACTAAACATTTGAACTTGCCGCTAAATAAACAGTTGAACCATTTGATTGAACCTATCCGTTGAACTAGTTCAATGGTTCAATGAAGCGCGCCAAGCCCCTTTGTTTCATGTAAAAACTGTTCAATGAGCCAAATGATTGAAACAATTGAATGAACCTGTTGTTGAACCTTTTTGTTGAACTTAGATGTTGAACCAAGACGTTGAACCAAGTTTTGGTTCAATGGTTCAAACAAGGCTTTGAACTGACTGATGAACCAAATGGTTGAACCAAAAGACGCTGAAACAAAGGAAATGAACCATTTGAGTGAAATAAAGCATTGAACTACTTGGTTGAATCGAGCAATTGAACTGTTCCTTTGATTGAACTAGCCGTTGAACCTTGAACCCATTGAACCTTTGAACCAAAGCGGTTCAATGGTTCAACGGTTCAAGTCACTTTGATTTGACCAAATGTTTGGAAGCCGATGAACCATTTGAAGCAATTGAACTTTGAACCTTGATGAACCACTTAACTCTTTCCAAAGACATTGAACTTGTTGAACATTGAACCCATTGAACCTTTGAACCAAAATTGGTTTAATGGTTCAACGGTTCAATGGTTCAGGTCTCCTTTTGTATTCAGATGCTTGTCGATGAAGATTTTCAATTGAACCAAAGCTCTAAACTAATCCTGGAAAATGATCGAGTGTTGAAAACTAATCTTTTGACTAAAAATGCCTGTAGAAGCCTTTGAACCTATATAAAAGAACCTGCCTATAGAATCTGAAGATACAAAGTCTGTAGAAATCATAATGTAAAATCCATTGAACTTGACTAGAAAAGTTTGTAGATTTTTTGAGAAGCCTTGAAAATGAGGAATCTGAATGTCTAAGCCAAAATTTTGAAAATGGAAGATACAATTTTGGTCTGTAAGACCAAAATAATTCAAATGTTGTCCTAAAAATGAAAGCTATTTTTGGGAGACAACACTGTTAATGCAGCTACTGAGGCTATTTGGCTTCAGGGGATTGTTTCTGAGTTTGGCATTACTATCAGGCAACCCACCATCATTTACTGTGACAACCAGAGTACCATTCAAATTTTCTAGAATTCAGTTCAGTACCAGCAGACCAAGCACATAGAGATTCACATGCATTTCATTCGGAAGCTTATTCATAGTCAGGTCATTGACTTGATATTTTGCCAATCTTCAGAGCAGGTTGCAGACATCTTCACCAAACCTTTCATCGAGAGTAAGTTCATTCATCTACGAGCTCTTCTTGGGGTGCGGTCCACATCTGCAACAACATCATCTTCAGGGGGGCCTTCTAGCCTCTTCTTTTCTTTTATGTCTCTCTTTTGCGGGGGTAGTTTTTTTCTTCGAGTTTTTTCCTTTTCTCTATCTTATGGGAGATTGCATTTGTACATGGGTACCTCATCAAGCCTAATTGTCGGGACCCATTTTATATTTCCACACTGCCCACCTAAGCTGCGCTTATGGGGGGGTATTAGTGTAGGTTTTTATTTTTCCCTATTTATTAATTAAGAAAATTGTATTTCTTGTGCATACATGGAGTTTTCCTACATTTGTGGGATAGGCTAGCTTATGTGGAGGTGTGTGTCATAGATGTGTCATAGGTGTCATAAGAATGTCATAAGTAACTCCCTTGATGGGAGTTATTTCTCTATTCTTAGCACCTTATCACCACCTTTCATGGAGGAGTTACATTCTATTATTGGGGTGCCTTGTCCACCTTTCGTGGAGGGGTTACTTTCGTACTCTCATATTTGTATTCCTCACTTTGGCCATCTCATGTTAATCAAATTTTGGTTTTCTCCATTTTGTCTTGTGCAATTTCTCTTATTGTGTTAATTTCAAATTGCTTTAGCATCTTGTGGTGTGCACTTGCTTCAACTAGTGTGATCACGTCTCCATTGCACTCGCATTATCCAGATTTTGGCAACAACTCCGATAGAAGGGCCCTCTCAGAATGAGTTGTTGTGAAAATCCTGACCCTCTTTAATTATTAGTGTGTTGTGTAAGTTGATTTTACTGTTAAGTTTGATTATATAAGTGTGATTCATGTATGATACATAACTGTGGAATAGTTCTATAATTATGTCACAACAGTTTCATTATATATATATATATATATATATTTGTTTGGTAAATTCAACATAAATTCATTTTACTACAACTGAAAAAGCAAGTTGATTTCTGAATCAGTGATGCATATATAGTGCTGACACTCTTAAAAAGCTTATGCACTTAGGGTTGACAATTAATGTTTAATTAGACAGGGGTATCTGGTAATCACTGAGTAATTAGTCTGCACAACAATACTATTGCTACTTCACGTAGTTTCGGATAAGAATAACATGTCAATACTATCCTAACTCAATCAGAGCTCTGAACAAGTATGATGATGAATAAGAACTAGTAAAAATGTATAAAATCATGGAATAATCATCCACATGGAACACCCATCTAATATATATATTTATATGGCCATATGACTGACTTTGATAAATTATGCTTGTCGAATCCCATATTCAACAAGTCCATCTGTCGAAACTAACTCAGTATTAATAATTTAAGTCAATGTGAGGCTAAGTAGGATACCATCCTATCGCTTAATACTCACGTTCCCAATTCATCATTCTTCCCTCAGGTCTCTATGACTTGATGATCTCCAAATAAAAATGTGCACAAGGCTCAAAGAAACACAAATATGTATTAACAGATCATAAAAAGCAATACTATATGCTATAAGATTTCCATTTATACTAACATACATATAAGAAAATCATACAATCATCTTGAGATTGTATTAAGTTGCTACTAGATAAACATAACTAGTATCATAATTTCACAACTTAACCTATTATATAAATAATCTCACAATTAACATAACATACTTAGGCAAAGGATTATATCGCCCTTCAACCTTATAAGTGAGACCATGTCTCTTGCTTGCATGACTAGTAACAACAAGTTTAAAAATTTATCTCTACCCTTACCAACATGTTCTGTACATTTAATACCTTGCTTGCTCCCAGGAAAAAGGTACACACACTACTCTTTAAAATAACATGTTTTAAAAAGAAAATAATATTAGTCTAACAAAGGTAGATAATAACATACTAATTATAATTAACTATAATTAATATAAATCCATAGTTAGCCACTTCTCATGATCAAGTTTACATTTTAGATTGAATAGTAACTCTATAAAGTCACAAGTAGAAAGTAGAGAGATAACGTCTCAAAACAAAACTTCTTACATATCCTCATACGGTAAAAGATAACACTGCAATCCACATTACTTACCAAATTTTAAGAGTATAATCATAACTTACTTCCTCAACTAGAAAGAAAATATTAACCACAAGGATGCACCAATCCATCCAATCTTACAATTTTTCTCAATAAGAAGTAGGAAACACTATCCCACGAACTTAAGAGAATAGAGATCAAACAAAATTTTAGAAACAAGTTTCCACTTAAGATAACACTAAATCAACATCCTAAAAATTTGAACCTTTTTGGTAGCTTAAAATGATGTATGAGTAGAATGAGAATAACAACTCACCTCTAAACTAACAAAGAGAGGTGATACTTCTTCTCAAGTGTGTGTGTGTGTGTGTGTGTGTGTGTGTGTGTGTGTGTGTGTGTGTGTAAAAGGATGCTAATCCACAAGCTCCTAACACAAAATAATTTATAATCAAGTCATCTACAATCAACTAAAGAAATTCACATTCCTAGTTTTTATGTAAACAAGACACAAAATGAAAGCATAAATATAATGAAATGAGAAGCACTCCATGTGTGTCAAACACAAACACAAATGGTGAAGGTGATTCGATTACCTATAAATATGTAGTCATACTTGAGATGTTCAATCAAAAGATCAAAAATATGGTAGGAAACTCTTGTTCACAACTCAAGAACTAAGATATGTACTCTCTTACCCATACACCTTATAAATCCATCACCAAGGAGACACTCGATAAACCCACCCTTTAATAACTCTAAGGGGTTATTAATGCTCTAAGGGTACCCACTCAATGTAAAACATGTTTTTCCAAATTCTCCTTTCTGACAAACAAAAGACACGAAAATGTTAATGGACTCATTAGGTCCTAGAGTTTGAACCTAAGCTCTGATACCATATGCAACAACCCACCTAGTTGTACTTAGAAAAAGCAGTAATTTTTTTTTGAAACTGAATATTAAACACTCATTCAACCATAATTGCTAGAATACTTTAGTTCATCATATAATCAACAACCTCAAGTAGTAACAGTTTCAACATTGTAATAATGCAAGCAATAGAATTAAAATGTATGGTATAGAAAGTTTACAATCACACTAGGGACATTAGCACAATCCAAAATCCCATACTAAGTGTTGGTACTAATTCAAATATTCACATGGATTGTTATTCAATCAAGTCTACCCTAACCTAGCCTAAGAATCTAGACCCGATGCCCCCACCACAACTTAGGTAGCCTACATATCCACTCTTCGAAATCAAGGTCTAATGTAGTTTTCCTTTTAATTGTGATGGTCTCCTCCACAATACATCACCATCGAAGGGATTGGCACTCTAAGCCAAACAGGGAACAAACTACTCATGACACAGATGAGCTTTTAAAGCTATGTTCTAATCCCATAGCTAAGTGACACACTCTAACATAACATCTTGCTAATCCAAGCTTGTGTGCTTAGCCAAGCACTCTCACATATAAACAAAGATATAAGCAATGATGAAGGAATTCACATTCTTAGTTCCATAGAAAAATCACATGCTAGACATAGCTAAGTAACAAAATAAAGTGAGACATACAGTACATAATAGTCGAACCTATCATTCATTTATACTCATAAGATTGTACGCACGCATACATGTTGTCTTGCTAACTGCTATGAATATATTGCTCAAGTAACAACCGACAAAATCATTAGAACAATCAATTTAGGTGAGAGTCCAAACATACAACTACAGTATGTACCACCTGAGTATATACATCTAAGCTGAAGTATCTTATGATATCCCATACTATCATAGTTCATGATCACTCTACCCAAACATTAACAACCATAACATATACGTTTATTTAGGTATGGGTCAAGACGTAATGAATACAATATGTACCATCTGGGTACTTTTTGTAATATAAAATTTTATGACATCCCATATTATCATAGGTCTTTGTGTTTGAGTATCTGACTCAACACCAACAATAATCTTACACCCAACCATAATAATAAAGCAAGTCAAAATTATACCATCTGAGTATACTTTCAATAACAATCCAAAGAGAACCTAATCTTTAGGTACACCTCATGATGCACTATGTTATTCTATAAATGTCTAGTCACTTGCCAAGTTAACTTTCTCACAAAAAATACTACATATAAGTTTTCATCCTTATAAGATGCAATAGACTTGATCCTACCGACAAGTTCGCATAACAATATTGTGCGACAAAAAAGGCTATTTGCTTTTACTAACATTTATAATAGATGTCATACTAAGGAATACCTATTATGGTTATTTTCCTATGCTTGCACTCACTCCCTGAGCTACTATACATGTCTATGATGTCACCTACATACACAAAATCAGGGCTAGATGTAGTTCTACCCAATTACTAAAGGTATAAATGTTTACTCGATAGTTTTTCTCATATGAGCACATACAAAGATTAGGTATAGATATATTCCTCAATTATAGAGAGAAGACTCAACAATGTTTTCTAATGATATAGCTCGAAATAAACATGCATAAGTTAGGATTAGAGGTGATCATCATCAATCTCATGTCTTATACACTTCCATGTTATTGACTATAACCACATACCGATGGGTTTATCTAATCATGGATAAATTACTTTTGCTCTTACTACAAATCACTTGATGAGTTCTTAAGCTATAAAATCTCATCTTTACAGTGATATGGCTTTACCACAATTTCCAATTTTATATATATATATATATATATATATATATATATATATATATATATATATATATATATATATATATATATATATATATATATATATATATATATATATATATATATATATATACATCAAAAGTTTGGTCAACCCTAAACACTGATGAGTGTCATTAAAACATGTCAAAGTATGTTATTGCAATTCAACACATCAATGAGATTCCATACCCTTGCACATCTAAATTACACTATCATTTACTATGCAAAGGTCTTTAAAAACAATTAAATAAATTCCAACCATGGAAAAGATGAGATGAACCAAAAATGGTATAATGGTTGTGAAATCACCGTCAAAAGAGTTTGCTCTCTACACCACTTTAGTATACCAACTCTATCAAAGTTGACATATTTCAATAGATACTGGTTCATATTGATATCAAATTTTATTTACTTATTTATATGAAGGCACCAACCCTCAATAACCATAAGGTCATAATACGTTAAAAAGACATCCACGTTTTTTTCTTTCTTTTTCTTTTTCTTTTTCTTTCCCAAAAGTTCTTTTCTATTAAATTATGGACTGTAGAAGCCTTAAAAAAAGTTACATGGTTTTTACATAACTATGTAAGTTGCTAGTGAATTAAGTTATTTTTATAAAGAACACATGCAATACACAACTTCTTTACTACCTGTTTGAGTAAGTAATTTATTTCTACAATGTAAAAGTTATTTAAAAAATAATCGAATGTAAATAAGTAAATCAATAAGTCTAAAGAGACTGGAGCCTGCTTCTGCACATTATAATAAGTCTTTACCAAGATTCATAGTATTCTAAACAATTGCACATAAATTGTTGTATCATTTAAACAAACAAAAAGACCATTTCACTAGATGTACTATCAATGAAACACAACGGCATATTATTTAATCTACTATAATAATTCCTTTCTTATAATTCCTTAAGGTTGTATAAAAGAACAAGTTAGTTTTGAATTCATTTAAAACCTTACTTAAAAGCTTCCCAATTCAAATTATACTTAAATTGACAATTTAAAAGAGGTTTTTGTAATCTGAGAAAATCAATTTGCATTTTATGACTAATTTGATCACAGTAGATAAGAGAAATAATTAAATAAACTTGACACTCATTCCAACCATATTGATATTAACCCTTTCCAGGTATATTATAATTTATCAATAGTTTTGTCAGTAGTTTTCTTCTCGTAAATAATGGAAAATCTCATATCAGTTTGTTTTCCTTTGGTATTTAATGCATATTGCATTTCTTAACTAGCTATGAGTAGTAAATACTTAAATCAACTCCCACTTGGAGATAAATAGCTGCTACTGTACCTGTACCTGTACACCATCTATTTTGTTCCTTTGGCTCTGTATCCCTCTTCAAAGTCACTCTTGAAGACCAACCACCACGCAAACCTGTGATGCAATACCTATATCTTATGCCACAAGAATTTTGCTGCTCCCAAATTCTCCACGACATACTTTTGAACCAACTCTACCCTTAGCTCAGAAAACTCCCTGTATATGAAACCCTGCAACAAGTAACACAATACAGTAACAGGATAATGTAGCTAGTATTATCCAACCTGGTAAAGATAAAATACAATGGTCAAACCTCCATTGCTCTGCAGCCTAATCAAGACCATATACCATAGCCTTTTGTCTCACGTGTCCATCCACTCTCTTCTCTAATATGGGAATCCATCCCTCTATCCAGTGCTTTCTTCCAGCTGACAACTCTACCAACAAATACATGTTTGGTTCTTCTCCAAAGAATCACACTCCTCATCCATGCCAAGCTCCCACTATTTCTGGATTCTACCATTTCTGACCTCCATATGGGTGTTTGAGACTCCTTGACAGCTAGTTGTCCACCCATCATCCGTTCCAGTGACCGATCTCGGCCATCTCCCAGTCTGCTACCAACCGATGTCGGTTCCCTGCACTGACCCTGACTGCCGACATCGTTTCCCTGGCCGACGCTGGTGTCCCCCCTGCTGACGTCGGTCCTGATGACCGATGTCGGACTTCTCCTGCCTGACCTACCGACCCTGCTGGTCTGCACATGACCAATGTCGGTATCTGGCTGACCGACGTCGGTCCCATGTGACCGACATCGACGTCTGTGTGTTCCTGTAAGTGATGAAATTTTCATCCGCGAGCTCTTCTTGGATCAAACCTCTATCCATGCTACCCTGCTCAGATTTATTCAGCCCTTGTGACTGATCTCTGTCCTTCATCTCCTCCAAAAACACCAAGGCTTCTTTGTTCCTGTCAAAAGCATCAAATTTCCTTTTTCTGCAATGAACTCTATCTATTCTTTCCAAATTTGAACACATACCTTTTGAATAAAGAACATCCATTCCCTTCTTATTCATGTGACCAAACCTATTAGACCACATCTTCGAATCTACACCAAAAGTAGAATCAGTAATACAAGTAGACAAATAAAGAGTATCTACTTTCTTACCTCTTGCTAGAATAAGTGCTCCCTTGTTAACCTTCCAAGAATCTGCTGTGAGGGTTATTGTGCATCCCTCATCACCCAACCTTCTTACAGAAATCAGACTCTGCTTTAGAATTGGAACATGCATGACCTCTTTCAACACCCATGTGTTGTCAATCTGCAATCTTAGCTGCACTTTCCCTTTGCCAACTATCTGACAAGGCGTACCATCCCCTAAATAGAGCACTCCAAAATCTCCCTGTTCATACTCATGAAACAAATCTCTGTTTGGGGATGCATGAAAAGATGAACCAGAATCTAAAATCCATGATCCTACCTGACTATCCAAAGAAAGTATGAGAGCGTCCTGTACCACAATATTTGCATCCTTTGCTTCTTCAATACCTGCATGTTGATTCTCTTTATCTCTCAACCAACACTCCTTCTTTGTATGTCCTTTCTTTCCAAAAAACTAGCAGGTAACACCTTTGGACTCGGATCTCCTTCCCGACCTTGATTTCCCTTGCTCAATCTTCTCCCTTTGCCTTCCCCTGCTTTCTGCACTTAGAGCATTCCCTGATGATTCACTTGTGCTTCTCCTGCGTATTTCCTCATTCAAGATCACACTCACAACATCATCAACTTTTAAGATTTTAGAAGCAGATGCAGAATTACTTACTGCCATAACCAAACCGTCCCAACTTTCAGGCAAAGAACATAAAATTAAGAGAGCCTTTACCTCATCATCAAAAACAATATTGACTGAAGATAGTTGGTTTACCAAACCATGGAAATCACTGAGATGAGTATGTACCGATCCACCTTCCTGCATTTGCAAAGTAAATAGTTGCTTCATAAGATATACCTTATTAAAAGCCGAGGGCTTTTCATATAAATTCGCCAAGGACTTTATCAACTCTTCCGTTGTCTTGCACTGTGATAAGCTGGAAATCACAGATGATGCAAGGCTCAACCTTATGGAATCGAGAGCCTTCTGATCAAGAACACTCCATTCTTCATCCTTCATATCTATGGGCTTGCATGCAACCCCACCCAACAGTAAGTACAAATCCTTCTGATATAGATAGTCCTCAATCTGCATCCTCCAATGTTGATAATTCTTGTCATTAAACTTCTCCATTCGTAGCTTACTTTCTTCTGCCATTGCTGAACTCCCACTCAATCAGAAAACCCTGTGAATGACCTGTAATCAAAAAATAATACCCTGCTTCCTGCAAACCGTAGCTCTGAACCACTTGTTAGAAGAACCTACAACAATCAATATGCTCTGATACCAACTGTTAGGTGACCCCTTATCCAACGGAAGCACAATTGATTACTTTCTTATAAGCAATTAAACACGAAATTATACCAAAATGATAAAGTAACTAGAAACTTGAGACAGCAAAAAATTTGAGAGACAATACACACTCTTGTATTAAATATTACTAGAAGAAAATACAATAAGGAAGATGCCACTTCTTCCTCCACCTCAAAGGCTTGCCACACCTCAAGACCTTCTTCCCTCTCTCTCTTGCTCAACATAACAACTCTATAGCCTGAGTTATTATCCCTCCTTGAATGCTTCAGCTGATCTCCTTGACCTTACACCTGTAGATCTCCTTGACCTTGCTTTCTTCAATGCTTTTACTTGCCTTCTTGATAATTACAATACATGCCTCATGGGTCTTTAAATAGAATCCCATGGTTACAAAAATAGAAATCTAACTACAATAATTAGACACGCAACTCGTGACTATAATTAGTCATTTGACATGCAAACACTCGCTTCACTTAACTGACTGTTCGTCAACAACAGTTTTGGAATACATAGGCGACCGACGTCGGTCC
Source organism: Torreya grandis (assembly GCA_037957365.1). NCBI lineage: Eukaryota > Viridiplantae > Streptophyta > Pinopsida > Cupressales > Taxaceae > Torreya > Torreya grandis. Next base: position 2,961,150 of record JARHVA010001082.1, read on the forward strand.
CTGTCTGTCTGGTGCTGCCAACGTCGGTCGACTCCCTGCCGTCGCCGGTTTCCTTCTCCACTATCTGTGACCGACGTCGGTTATACTGCCGATGCTGATTCCTCTGGTTCTTCAACATCCTCTTCTTGTGTCTGCAAACAGTTGAAGCTTTTAGCTCCACACCCTAACATAATTTGATCACAGTAGATAAGAGAAATAATTAAATAAACTTGACACTCATTCCAACCATATTGATATTAACCCTTTCTAGGTATATTATAATTTATCAATAGTTTTGTCAGTAGTTTTCTTGTCGTAAATAATGGAAAATCTCATATCAGTTTGTTTTCCTTTGGTATTTAATGCATATTGCATTTCTTAACTAGCTATGAGTAGTAAATACTTAAATCAAACTCAACAAATTTTGGTAAAGCAATTGGAAGTCAAATATGATTTATGAGAGGAGATATAAATTCTTGCTTTATGAAAACTACATAGCCCAAAACCAATTCTAATAGGCATCAAATAATCTTAAAAGGCATACCACTCGAGGGGTAAACAACAAAAAGGTGCTTCTACGCAACCACTAAAATAAGTATTTTTTCTAGCTGATGCACAGTTGAGTTTTCAAAGGCCATAGCCTATAGGGTAAGGTAAGCATGACAAGGTTAGAAATATCGTGATTGGCTGACTTGTCAATGCTCTTTTTGTTTACAATCACCATGACATGGAAATTAAAGAGAAGAGCATATACATTAAATTATAATTCAGAATTATAATAGTCTTTCCACAACAAATATGCACAAATTTACAAAAACATTATAAAGGAGTAATAGCATTACCTACCTCAAACACCTTGCTCATCTCTACTATTATACTCTTTCACATATCCACCTAGCTCTCATTCTATTTCTCTCCACTCATTCCTACATCGACCTTCTCTCAGAAGGAAACATGATCATAGTATATATATATATATATATATATATATATATATATATATATATATATATATATATATATATATATACGCATCATGTCTAGACATGGAGATAAATGCATATTTGTAGTTTATTGGAAACGTAGAGGGGCTTTTCGAGTCCATTGAAATCCTTGACTAGAATGGGATGTGGTTCTGCTTGGGTTGAAATAACTGAGATAAAAGAATGGTGGCAATATTGTTCTTGGGTTGAGTTACAGAAATGCAAAGAACATAACTAGATATGGTAACAACATTAATCCTGTTGGACGAAAAAGCTACTTCGGGAGATTCATACCCTAGATGTGATGATAACAAAGATTGAATGAAGGCAATAAATAAGGCAATATCAATGCCATCCTCAATCTTGCATGTCCTCCAATCTGTACCGCTCCACTTTTCTTCTACTTACTCCCACTCATCACATGTAGTGACCTATATCGCATGTTAGACCATCCATCAAAATTGTCTTCTATCTACTCTCACTATCTTCTATCATGCATATTTATTTAATCTCCTTTTCCTTGTACTGCTTATCCTATAGTCATCTCACGTAACAAGCATTTCATGTACCTGTTATCCCATAGTCAACTCACATAACAAACATTTCATGTACCTCTTATCTCGTAGTCAACTCACGTAATAAGCATAATTTATAAAATCAAGGTGGAGAAGAATTTAGGAGATGACAAAACATAAATAATCTTGTCTAATAATGCCTACGAGTTGGCTATCAATATTCTAAAGTCTCACGTAGATCACACATCTACCACCCATATATATATAATATACTTTATATAATAAATAATGATACATGCAATATACGATATAAATACGTACATTCAAATGATAAACATACAATTAATTTTGGAAAGAAAATTGTTGATCAGAGTGTTGCAGGTCAAATCAATCACCCATGACCTGAGACTAAATCAAAACCAGAAATAATTAAACCAAATTCATAGAGAACACGAGATGAAAATAAAGTGCTTAAACAAGTATAGCAATACCACTAACAATATTTGATTTGTTCTGATCATGTACGACATCCAATGCATCACAAATGACATGTATGTTGATGTCGACAAGGGAGTGATAGTTCACTGGTAGGGTATCATGGATAAGTGCCCTAAAACTTGGCATAGAAAAATGGGATGTGACAATAATATTATTCTTTCCAAGTATAAACCCTAAGCAATGACTCCTCAAGTATAATGGTGGAAGAACAAATTGTAAAGAAGCACAAATGAATTATTATCTATCTCTCTCTAATTAAAATGGTGAAAATGATGTGTTTATATAGCTAGATTTAACACTAAACCTTTATGAAGTTTTAATTGACACAGTTGGCCCAATCAACCTGGTTCTTTGGGAAATAAAGTAATTAGGTCCTGGATAAAGATGGATGGGTCAACTTAGTCCCATAACATGCACATTTCTAAGAACATAGTCAACCTATTTGACTATGTTCGGTGGATGATAAAAAGAGGTTTTGGCTAAGGTAGGGGCTATTTGAGGTGATGAATTACTTGAAGGGGTGTGTAATGGAGGTGTAAAATCTTATGGAAATGTATAGGAGAGGTTTATGTCGGTTTTAAGTGGTGGTATAGGGGACAACAATCTTGTGAAGCACCAATGGTTTGCTCACCCCTTTCTTAATGCACCCTTTAAGGTGTGCACTCGAAGATATCAAGACTCAATGTGTTCCTACAAGAGATAAAGCATCAATAATTGTTAAAGATTTAAAAATATTATGTGTATACACATTTTATGTGTAGCCAAAAAATCGTGGGCCTAAAGTTAATGACCTTTTTACCCATCAAAACCATCAAAAGGCTTAGGAAAATGAGAAGGTTGTATAATATCAAAATGGGCCCCGTAGAAGCAAAGCCAATTATTGAGTCAAGAGCATGATAAAATAGGGTGAGGGGGATGTTATTAGTAGTGACATGAATCCCATAGAAAATAAAATAATGTCATGTGGCATCCAAAGATGAACCCAAGTGCTAAAGATAACATACCACATGGAGATGGCAGGCCCCAAACACATAGTGATAAGAGAACTCAATGAGTAGGAGAGCACTAGATGACACTCGATAGGGCTTGGCCATCAGATCCTAAGGGATGGGTAGGCAAATAAGAAATTTCCATGTGTCCCAACCTATAGATCTACAATATAGAGTCTAAACTAATTTGGGAGATGACACGTGGAGGCCATAGACTACAGTTAGGGCTCAATGGATTAAAGGGCGTGATGCAGTCAAGTAACAAAGGAGGTGGTGAATGGAATGGAACCATGTCATTAGTACACCAACCTAAAATTGATGGCCTATCCATCCTTTAATATTATCATAAACAAGATTTGCATAATCAGAGCGTGGTGGCTCAAGGATCATAGGATTACGATATAAATGACTCAAGAGGACATTGTAGTTGACACAGTGAATTGAATGAAGCCTGAGTCTACAAAATTAATGCTAATATAACTAATAACATTAAAGTGTGAGCAAGACCAGCATGATGAGATCACGACCAGAACATACAAGATAAGGAAGTGTCTTAATCATAAGTATGGTATGAAAGTATCTAGGGAACAACATTGAAAGCAAAAGCAATGAAATTAGGCCAAAATTTTCTAATATAGTAATACAATGAGATCTATAACCACATTCCTACACATGAAACCTTTCAAATTGAGCTAAGGTTGTTGAGTGATTAAAGATTTATTATTGTGCAACTAGTGAGAGAGTGTTGAGCTGATAATTTCAAGCCTGAGACAATCATCACTATGCCTCGAGAATGTATTCAAGGTCCTACTTACCTTTGTTTATCCCTATCTAATTTGTAGAGAGATTATGTGTCTTAATTTCTAATATTTAGTTTAATTCTCTTAACTATATTTCTTATTATAATCAATGACTCATGAGCTTCCCATTGCCTATAAAATCCTAGGTCTTACATTGTAAGGGTTGACATTTTTAAGCATGGTAATGCTACTGAAATTTACCCTCCATGAGCCCTTTACCACTTGAGCTTTACATTTTAATGATAATTGTGTTCACTTCTTTCCTTTCTTCTTACATTATGTGTGAATCATGTGGTTTGTCAATCTTTGTCTGTGGATGATCTTTGTCTCTTTCATTATCATCCATGAGATCTATAACCACATTCCTGCACATGAAACCTTTAATACAATGAGATCTATAACCACATTCCTACACATGAAACCTTTCAAATTGAGCTATGGTTGTTGAGTGATTAAAGATTGATTATTGTGCAACTAGTGAGAGAGTGTTGAGCTGATAATTTCAAGCCTGAGACAATCATCACTATGCCTCGAGAATGTATTCAAGGTCCTACTTACCTTTGGTTATCCCTAACTAATTTGTAGAGAGATTATGTGTCTTAATTTCTAATATTTAGTTTAATTCTCTTAACTATATTTCTTATTATAATTAATGACTCATGAGCTTCCCATTGCCTATAAAATCCTAGGTCTTACATTGTAAGGGTTGACATTTTTAAGCATGGTAATGCTACTGAAATTTACCCTCCATGAGCCCTTTACCACTTGAGCTTTACATTTTAATGATAATTGTGTTCACTTCTTTCCTTTCTTCTTACATTATGTGTGAATCATGTGGTTTGTCAATCTTTGTCTGTGGATGATCTTTGTCTCTTTCATTATCATCCATTCCTAGCACATGTGTGCAAAACTTGGCTTCCTCTTACATGCCGTACGTTGTATGCATATAAGTCTATACAAATGCCACCTGTGGATCATTTATCATCCCTCTTAACATTGTATCATGTCTTGTACCTCCATGTGAAATATTCATGCAATTAGAATTTTCATTTTGGAGTTCGTGTGATATTTTATTATCATCTGAGATTTGTAGTATGCTCTTACAGGCCTGTAGAGGTGCTTTGTCTAGTCTTGGTGCATCACCATTATTTCATTTTCGTCAACCCCCCTCTCTCTTCCCCACATAATAGGTTTCAAACTTAAGATTAGTTGTAAATTTCCATTTAGCTCTTTTAGGCCTGCATGTTGATCCTAAATCAGATGCATTTAGATTAGAAGGAATCCAAGATTCTCAAAAAGTTCATCCCAAGGAGCGCAAGTGTCCCACACCTTGGAGGATGATCCCATTGTTCCACTAAACTAATTCTTCCAATTTAGTAGGTGCACAGTTTGAGTGATAGCAATTCATAACACACCCAATGGGACCACATCAAAGATTTAACTAAGAATTAAGTGTTATTTTTGGTCATAATGTTGAAGACATTATACAGAGCACCTGATAACTCCAACTATTTTTGGTTTGCAAAGATCAACACTTCATTTATATGCCAAGACAAATGAGATCATCTTCAAGAAGTATTGTTTTTCACTCTATTTAATTATATGTACCTTTTAGAAGAAAAAGAGTTATATCATCCTCATCTCCTATTAGGAGAGCTATCAATTCAAAGCATTCTTCCCTAAGAGCTTGGACTACCCCTCCTTTTGGTAGATTTCCCCTACCTAGAGGAAGGCCATTTCTTATTCCCTTTATGGTTGCCCAAATAAACTAAATGTTTATGCCCTTTAATGGAGGTAGTCCTTTGGTTCTAGTTTAATATGACAACATTCCAGTTTTAATGCTTAAGAGCTTGTCATATTTTATTTGTGAGAATGCAACCACCCCTATAGAACACATATAATATATTTCCAATATCTTCTCAGACCATAATGTCACCAAAGATAATGTAGTGGTCAAGTTACTCCCCTCTTCTTTAAAAGGAAAAGCCCTCCAATGGAATAAGAGTTTGACACTTAACTCTATTCACAGCTGGGACGAGCTAGGAGAAAAATTGTGTAAACAATTTGAAGATAAGAGTGACCACTTATCTTTGGTGCAACAACTTACCACTATTAAGAGAGCCCCGCATGAGCTGATGGTTGAGTTTAATTTTAGATTCCAAATATTCTTGGATAGAATACCACCCTTGTTCAATCCATCTCCAAATATTGTGTTTTTATATTATCTAAGGGCTCTAAATAGTGATATAGTTGTACTAATTCAATTTATGGGATGAGTAGTACTCGATGCATATAAAATTGCTTTTAGGGATGAGAATTGCCTAATTTAGGCTAGAAAGATTACTTCTATTCCTCCCATGCCTCTCTTTCTAGAACCACCACCCATTCAACCTATTGTTCAACCCTCATTGGCACCTATCCCTATTATAGCCAGCCCACCAACTACATCTGCCACTCCTCCTAGTAAACTAAATGATTTTAAGTGATTGTTGCAAAGTTTTGGGAATGAACTAGTATCATTAAAGAGGCATCAACCCAACATTCTAGAACTTACCAGACATTTAATCGATCTTTCCAACCTGTTAGGGCACCTTATTAAAGTAATGCACAAGCTCAATGTCAGTTCACTTACTCTAGACTGCTTAATACATAAATAGCTAATAATGTTGGCACCTCTTGATCCATTATTTCTATTCAAAACAATCTAACCCAAGATTATGAGTGGTGATTTTCTTGTAATTAGCCGCATAGTCAAGTTACCTGCACAAATGGAGTGTTAAATCAAGGTTTGATGGTGCAAATTATATCATACCCTTGAGAGTAGCCATAAAAATCAATGTCATAGAGGGAAGAAGTGTGTGATGAGGCCCACACACAAGTAGATGCCACTTTGGTAAATTGGTAGGAGAATGACTTCATCAGCATAAATCAAACCCAAGTGCTAGATGTAGTCAACAATCCAATGGCTTATAACACAAGGTTTAAAAGAAGGGCAATGGAAGGTGATATATCTTCCTCAATAGGCCAAACCTCTACTTCACAAATTCCACATGATTTTTTCAAATAAAAGGTGACCCCTGCTTCCCCCCAAGCTCAAACAAATTAGCTTATTCAAAGGGAGAATCAACCTCAGGCTAGTCAACAGACTAAGGAGGAGGCTATTATCCCAAAGTTTTAGATGAAAGGGACTCAAATTCCCTTCAACATAGTGGAACAAATGAAGAAAATAGATTTAAATGTGACTATGTGGGAGGCCATGTCCATCCCTTCTCAAGTGAATTTGTTGCAAGAAGCATTGGAGAGATTTCGTCCTCATGAACTGGTAAGAGCCTCTCCAGTCATTTCCACAAGCTTGTGTCAACCAAAAGAAGGAAAGCTTAGCAAAATCAGCAATCCACCACCATTTTATGTTTCCTTGATCATATGTAAGCACCTCATCCATAATTGTATGATTGATTTGGGTGTAATTAGCTCAGTCATGCCCAAAACATAGTTGATATGCTAGGTATAAAGTATACCCCAATTGTAAAAGGAGTTATTCAACTAGATGGAATAGTTATCAAAACTATAAGGGTTAGTAAATGCTCAAACCTTACCTTACATGCATGTCCTAGCCTCTCCATTACCTAATACATCTTTGTTATAAACACGAATCCCATTTTTGCCATTTGTCTTTCAAGAGGTTTTACTACAAAAATGGGCGAGTACTTGTCATCTGACTGGTCACACATGTTATTGAAGACTAGATATGGAACCAAGGTGACTATCAAGGTTGAGCCGCTTTGTAGAGATCATATAGAGCCATGCTCACCCAATCCCATCGACATGAACTATACTAGGCATGACCTTTAATACGGTTCAGTCTTGCATGAGACTACCACACCTCTAGAAGAAGTCCCAGATGTAGCACTAGACAACTGGGCTAATGAACATTATGGATTTGATCCATATGATTGTATAGAGGAAACAAGACTCATTAATTACTACATCCTTGAGGATGACTCTATTGTGCAGAACCTCGTAAAAACTCAAGAAGGCCTTAAAGGAACAAGACAACTAAATTTCGATGGATCTAGAATTAGAAATAGTGCAGGTGCAATCATTGTGATGATATCTTCTCAAAAAGAGAAATACTTTCATGCATGTAATCTTCAATTTAGTTACACCAACAATGTGGTTGAATATGAGGCATTGACCTAAGGCTTCTAGGTGGTGCAAAAGAAAGGAATTAAGACCCTAAAAGTGTTTGGGGATAACAAGCTCACTCTAAACTAGGTGAGAACCCAAAATGTGTCTAATAAAAACATGCTAAAAGCTTATAAACACATAGTTTGGGATCTCATTGGAAGCTTTGATGCTTTTAAGATACAAGTTGTGTCAAGGAAGCAAAATATTGTTGTAGATAGGCTTGCCATAGTGGGCTGTTAATATGACCTCCATGTTGATGTTGTGAGAAATTCATGATAGCTTGTCAAGCTTATAGTTAGACCTGTAGTGCCTAATAATGATGCTAATTAGCAAATGTTTGAGAATGATGAGCACATCATCAATTTTCTATAATAAGAGGTAAATTTTTCTACCAAAAACCAATCAAGGTTACATACATAGTATGAGGATCAAACCATCAAATTAAAAGGAAACAAGCTACCCAAAGTATTGGTCATGCTACAAAACATCTTCAACTCTGATGATCGGTTCAAAGGTGAGAAGAGGAACATGATGGTAAAGAAAGAGAATTATGAACCAGTGGTAATTTCTAATGACAAACTCTTGAGAGTTGGAAATGTATGCACTCAACCTGAAAAGAAAGGGTTTATTCACCTTTTTAGAAACTGTTATGATATATTCGCATAGAGTTATAAAGGTATCAAAGGTTTTGACCTAGCTTTGACCCATCATACAATCGATTTATACCCTAATGCCAAGCTAGTTAGGCAAAAACAAAGGCCTATAAACCCCAAATTGGAACCATTAATGAGGAAGGACTTGATCAAACTCATTGAAGCTAACATTGTCTTCACAATTAAACACTCCTCTTTGATAGCCAATTTAGTCCTGGTGAGAAAGAAAAATGGAGAGATCAGGTTGTGTGTGGATTTTAGGGACCTAAATGGAGCATCCCTCAAGGATCAGTATCCCTTTCCACCCATGGAATAGATCCCCCAAATAGTAGTTGGTGCTAAAAGGTTTTCACTTCTTGACGACTACTCAGGCTACAATCAGATATGGGTGCTAGAGTCTGATTAGTTCAAGACAACCTTTACCACCAAATGGGGCACTTATGCTTATAGAAATATGCCTTTCAAATTGACCAACACTGGTGAAGCTTTCTAAATAGCTATGGACATGGCCTTTAAGGGCCTAATAAATGATATGATCATAGTTTACCTTAATGATATCACTATTTTTTCCAAATGTGCGGCTAGTCACTTGGATCATTTGAAGCAAGTCTTTGACAAATGTAGAAAGTTTGGGGTATCTTTAAACCCAAACAAGTTTATATTTGTTGTTCGTGAAGGTTAGTTATTAGGGCACATTATTTCTAAAGATGGATTGGTCATTGACCCAGAAAGAGTAGAAGCCATTAGGTCCCTTTCTCTATCAAGCCACAATAAAAGCCTCCAAAGCTTTTTGGGAAAGATAAATTTTGTGATAAGATTTATACCAAAATTTGATTCATCGGTTAAGGCACTTACATCTATGCTCAAGAAGAGTGTTGATTTTAGATAGACGTGAAGGTAAGGACAACTTTGAAGCAATCAAAAGAGTAATATCCCAAGCCCCTACACTTGTGAATCCATGCTATGATAAAGATTTTATCCTCTACTTTTGGAGGAGATGAAAACACCTCAACAATATTAGTACAATAAAATAGTGACAAAATGGAGAAGTCTATTGCTTTATTCAGTCAAATGCTTAAAGATTACGAATATATATATATATATATATATATATATATATATATATATATATATATATATATATATATATATATATATATATATTAATGGAAAAATTAGTGTTAGCTATCATTAGAGCATTGAATAAATTCGAACACATGATCTCTAATTACAAGATTTAACTAATGGTCTTGCATTCAAGTGTGAAAGAGTTTTTGTTAAGCAGAGATATCAATGAAAAAAGCGTTGTTTGGACCACCAAGGTGATGGGATATGATATTAATATCAAAATCACCAAACTCATGAGGGTAAAAGGATTGTGTGAATAGTTAGTAGTTAACCTAGAAGTTGAAGGTAAAACAGTTCTTATGTTGCAAGAAGAACAACTAGCTGATCATGTTCTTCCTAGTTTTTGGGCTCGAAGCATGAAAGCCTTTCTTTAGTCAAGTGAGTATCCATAAGTGTTTGATAAAGCCAAAGAAGACATTTTAGGTTGTAACATGTTCCCTATATGCTTGCCAATTATGTGTTGTTCAGAAAATGTTAAGTTGTGGAGCTAAAAGCTTCACCAGGAAGCTAATCAGGGGGTTGCTGAGTGCAACCAGTAACTGGCATCGGTAGTATTGCCGACGTCGGTCAGGTAGGGACCAGGGATCAGCTGACGTCGGTCAGGAGCAGACTGGCAGCAACTAACGTCGGTCACCTGTGCATGTGCATGCTTCTGCATGTGTTTCCAGAATTAGACTCGTCTAATTTAAGAGGTCCAAGAGTGTTTGCATGTTGAAGACTAATTTAAGTCTTGAGTATGTGTTTCTAATTATTGTAATTAGAGGTCTAATTATTGTATGCTTGGGATCCTATTTAAGAGACCCATGGGCATGTATTGTAATTAAGGAAAGTAAATCATTGAAGCAAGAAAGCAAGGTTAAGGAGATCTGCAAGGTGCAAGGTCAAGGAGATCAGCTGAAGCTATCAAGGAGGGGATAACAACTCAGGTTGTTGAGTTAGTTGTGGTTGAGAAAGAGAGAGATAACTCTTGAGTGTGAATTATTGAACACTTGGTGTGGGAAGCCTGTAAGGTGGAAGAGTGTGGTCTCTCTTCATTGTAATTATTTTCTGGAAGAGTATTAATACAGATAGTATTATTTCTCATATTCTTTGTTATTTCAAGTTTCTAGTTACTTAATCATTCTGGTTCAATTTCGTGTTTAATTGCTTATAGAAAAGTAATCAATTGTGCTTCCTAGATCCTGACAAGTGGTATCAGAGCTAAGGTTTCAGGTTATTGTTTGATTACATGTCATTCTCAGGGGTTTTTGATTGAGTGGGAGTATAGCAATGGCAGAAGAAAGTAGGCTACGAATGGAGAAGTTTAACGGCAAGAATTATCAACATTGGAGGATGCAGATAGAAGATTATCTGTATCAGAAATATTTGTACTTACCATTGGGTGGGGTTGCATGCAAGCCCACAGACATGAAGGATGAAGAATGGAACGTTCTTGATCGAAAGGCTCTGGGATCCATAAGGTTGAGCCTTGCATCGTCTGTGATTTCCAACTTATCACAGTGTAAGACAACGGAAGAGTTGATAGAACCTTTGTCAAATTTATATGAAAAGCCCTCTGCTTCAAATAAGGTATTTATTATGAAGCAGCTATTTACTTTGCAAATGCAAGAAGGTGGATCAGTATATAGCCATCTTAATGATTTCCATGGTTTGGTAAACCAGTTAAATTCAGTCAATATTGTTTTTGATGATGAAATAAAGGCTCTCTTAATATTATGCTCATTACCTGAAAGTTGGGAGAGTTTGGTAATGGCAGTAAGTAATACTGCGTCTTCTTCTAAAATCTTAAAAGTTGATGATGTAGTTAGTGTAATTTTGAATGAAAATATTCGCAGGAAAAGCACAGGTGAATCATCAGGGAATGCTTTAAGTGTTGAAAGCAGGGGAAGGCAAAGAGAGAAGATCGAGCAAGGGAAATCAAGGTTGAAGATGGAAAAGGGATCCGAATCCAGAAATGGAGGTATCACCTGCTGGTTTTGTGGAAAGAGAGGACACACAAAGAAAGATTGTTGGTTAAAGGATAAATAAAACCAACATGAAGGTAATGAAGAAGCAAAAGATGCAGGTATTATGGCACAAGATGCTCTCATACTTTCTTTGGATAGTCAGCTAGAATCATGGGTTTTAGATTCTGGTTCTTCTTTTCATGCATCCCCAAATAGAGATTTGTTCCATGAGTATGTCCAAAGAGACTTTGGAGTGCTTTATTTAGGGGATGGTACACCTTGTCAAACGGTTAGCAAAGGGAAAGTGCAGTTGGAATTGCAGACGGGCAACACATGGGTGTTGAAGGAGGTTATGCATGTCCCAGTCCTGAAGTAGAGTTTGGTTTCTGTAGGAAAGTTGGGTGATGAGGGATGCACAGTAACCCTCACAGCAGATTCTTGGAAAGTTTCCAAGGGTGCACTTATTGTAGCAAGAGGTAAGAAAGTAGGTACGCTTTATCTATCTACTTGTATTACTAATTCTCCTTTTAGTTTATCTACTTCAGCTGTAGATTCGGAGATGTGGCTTAATAAGCTTGGTCACATGAATAAGAAGGAGATGCATGTTCTTGAGTCAAAGGGTATGAGTTCATATTCGAAGGGCATAAATCGAGTTCATTGCAGGAAAAAGAAATTTGATGCTTTTGACAAGAACAGGGAAGCCTTGGTGTTTATGAAGGAGATGATGGACAAAGATCAGTCATAGGGGTTGAATAATTCTGAGCAGGGCAATTTGGACAGGGTTTTGATCCAAGATAAGCTCGCAGGTGAAAAAGTCATCACTTACAGGGAAACACAGTTACCGATGTTGGTCAAATGGAACCGACATCGATCAGGCAGGTATCGACGTCAGTCATGTGCAGATGAGCACAGTCGATAGTGTCAGGCAGGTGAAACCAGCATCGATCAGGTAGGAACCGACGTCGATAGATAGGTCAGTCGCATGAAACCAACGTCAATTGGGTGTAGACTGAGAGATAGCTGAGATCGGTCATTGGAACATATGTTGGGCAGACAGCAAGCTGTCAAGGAGTTTCAAATGCCCATATGGAGGACTGAAAGGGTAAGTAAGCCTGAAATTCGTCATTTCCCTTCTTTACACTACTTGTAGCTCACTGATGGTCAAGAACTAGGAAGTCATTAAAGAAGCAGAGCAGGTAGATCCAAGAAACAGTGAGAGCTTGGCATGGATGAGGAATGTGATTCCTTGGAGAAGAACCAAACGGGAGTTTTTTGGTGGAGTTGCTAGCTAGAAGAAAACATTGAGAGACAAATGGATGTTCAGGATGAAGAAGAGCGAGAATGGACACGTGAGACGGAAGGCTAGGGTATATGGTCTTGAGTAGGCTGCAGGACAATGGAAGTTTGACCATTGTGTTTCTCTTTACCAGGTTGGGTAATATTAGCTACATTATCCTGTTACTGTATTGTGTGCTTGTTGTAGGGTTACATATATAGGGAGTTGCTGAGCTAAAGGTAAAGTTAGTTCATAGGTATGTCATGAAGAATCTAGGAGCAGCAAGATTCTTTGGCATGAGTATGTTCAAAGACATGGAAGATCACAGGTTGATTTTTTCTCTAGTGGGAGCTGATGTGAAGAAGGTGTTGGTAGGGTTCAATATGAAGGATGTAGAACCAGTAAGCACACCAAGGGCTGGACAGTTCAAGCTGAGCTTAGAACAGTGTTTGAAATCACATAAGGTCTGGTGTAGACTTGAGTTTTCCCAAGCAGTGGGAGTTGTCAGAAAGTTCCAATGTGGTAGGGGACTTGGATGACAGGTGTAGCATCACAGGATGTGTGGTGGATGGTCTTCAAAATTGAGCTTGAAGATGGAGGTGCCTGAGATGGTTAGTGGAGATTGTTGTACAGGTGCAGCTATTTATCTCCAAGTGGGAGATTATTAAGTTGTGGAGCTAAAAGCTTCACCAAGAAGCTAATCAGGGGGTTGCTGAGTGCAACCAGTAATCGGCATCAGCAGTATTGCCAACGTCGATCAGGAGCAGACTGGCAGCAATCGATGTCGGTCACCTGTGCGTGTGCATGCTTCTGCATGTGTTTCCAGAATGCGTTTCCAGAATTAGACTCGTCTAATTTAAGAGGTTCGAGAGTGTTTGCATGTTGAAGACTAATTTAAGTCTTGAGTATGTGTTTCTAATTATTGTAATTAGAGGTCTAATTATTGTATGCTTGGGATCCTATTTAAGAGACCCATGGGCATGTATTGTAATTAAGGAAAGTAAAGCATTGAAGCAAGAAAGCAAGGTCAAGGATATATGCAAGGTGCAAGGTCAAGGAGATCAGCTGAAGCTATCAAGGAGGGGATAACAACTCAAGTTGTTGAGTTAGTTATGGTTGAGAAAGAGAGAGATAACTCTTGAGTGTGAATTACTGAACACTTGGTGTGGGAAGCATGTAAGGTGGAAGAGTGTGGCGTCTCTTCATTTTAATTCTTTTCTGGAAGAGTATTAATACAGATAGTATTGTTTCTCATATTCTTTGTTGTTTCAAGTTTTTAGTTACTTAATCATTCTGGTTCAATTCCGTGTTTAATTGCTTATAGAAAAGTAATCAATTGTGCTTCCTAGATCCTGACAGAAAAGACATCAATGGAGTTTTCTTGAGATGTATAAAGTATAATTAGACCGACAAGATCCTTCAAGAGTTTCATGATGGATTGTCAGTAGGACATTATTTACCCAAAACCACTGCTGTCAAGATCGAGAGGGCCGATTATTATTGGCCAAGTCTATTCAAATATGCTCACAGATGAGTGAGAAGCTGCATAAAATGTGCATTCTTCAAAGGCAAATAGAGGCTAACAACTCTTTCACCTCATCCAATCCAACATGATCAACCCTTTTTTCAGTGGGGTCTAGATTTCATTAGAATGATCAACCCTCCTTCAAGTGCTGGACACAAGTGGATTATAACTACTACATAATACTTTAAAAGATGGACGGAAGCAGTAGTGCTTGATGAAGCAAATGAAACATCCATATTGGTGTCCTAACCACCATTATCTCAAATAACACTATGGCTTTTATTGGGAGCAGAATCAGTGAGTGGGCAGTTAGACATAATATCTATTTGAGCACCTCCTCAAATTATCACCCTCAAGATAACGGTTTGGCTGACTCAACCAATAAAAATATGATCTACATCATCAAATGAATCATGAAGAACAATTAGTGATTTTAGTATACACAACTCAAATCAACCCCGTGGGTAGATAAAATGACACGAAAGAAGACAATAAGTAATTCTCCCTTCATGTTGGTATATGGGAGAGAGATCATGTTGCCTACATAATTTAAATTATGTTTACTATATCTTCACACATTAGCTGGAGCTAATTAAAAATGATCATATGACAGTAAGGCTAGTTGAACTAATGGAGCTAAAAGAGACCATAGAGCAAACAATGCATACCTTGGAGCTCCAACAAACCTAAATAAAGAGAACCTTTGATAATAAGGCTATAGATAGAAGTTTCCAAGAAGGAGAGTTAGTGCTCAAATGGGACGTGGATAAAGCAAAAATTGAGAAACGCACAAAGTTTGATGCAATATGGAGTGGTTCATACATCATCACAAGCTGTAAACAGACCAACACTTTTTATCTCTCAAAATTAAATGGAGGTGAGTTATTTATCAAGTCAATGGAATCCATTTGAAACATTGCTCTTGAGTGTTTTTCATTTGTATATAATAGTTTAGTTACATTTTATTTCCTCTAAGTTTTGTGGCACAGTAGCTTAGTCATTTTCTTTCCATGGGTACTTTGACACTTTTGTTTATTTATTTTCTTGCTCGTATTATCTGTCTAAAGGTGAATATCAGTTATGTTATTTTATATTTAGGATAAACAAGTTGTGGTAGGGTTTTGTTCTCATATTCAAGGGTTTTAAAAGGCTTTTATGACTCCATGCCCAATGGATTACATAAAGGCTACTGGATTCATGCTTAGCAGGCAAGCAATAGATAGAGGTCACCAAAATGTTGACCATTTTTTATTACCATGGAAGAACAACATCCAAATTCAAGGCTTCAGATTCAGAAAAAATGCTTTTCAAAGTTATGTTGGAATTCATTAGAAGTGGCTAAGTCAGGCGGGAAGCAAAAGACTTAACAATTTTTCAATGAAATGGTCTTCATATTCTTTATCAAGAAGTAAGTCAGAGATTTTGCATTAATAGACTAGTTGAAACTTTTATTTCAAACAATTTTTTTTGAAAGCACAAGTTCCAAAAACCATGCTATGTTGTGTTTTCTATGCAAAGAGGAAAGATTTTGATACTTAGTCGATTCTTTGAGCTTTACCCAGAGCCATGTGTCATGTTTTTCCTTAGCGGGACTTATTTGATTTTGTAAAAAAATTTCCCAGTGCCACATGTCAGTCTCTCAGTAGTCCCAAACCCTTTCAAAATGTTTTTCAACACTTAATCAAATTTATTCAAAAGTTTCTCGATGAATATCCATGTCAGTAAAGTAATAGTTTAGTGGGATGCTTCCATGTGTCGCAATCTTGATAACCCAAAGTCTTGAAACCATTGATACAGTTCAAAGCCCTGTGGACTAACATGTTAGCAAGATGATGCCATGTGTTATAATCTCACTACTCTACTTTCTTAGAGATTTTTGTACAACCCAGACATGATGTCAGAGCCCTAGGCTAGTGGGTGAGTGGGATGACACCATGTATTGTAATCCTATTATTCCACAACCTCGAGGTGGTCCATACAAGTAAAAGCAGTGTGTCAAAGCAGCAGGTGAGTGAGATGATGCCACATTGTGAAATCTTATTTTACTATAGAAGGAACAATCAACATTGTATTTGAAGCCTTAGTCGAGCAATGAAGGAGCGAGGAGAAGCCAAGTGGCAAGAAACCCATCAAAGCTAAGGACATGTTGGATTCACAACTAACAAAGTATGGGCCTAAAGTTGATAGCTCGTCTGCTAGTCAAAACCATCAAAAGGCCCAAGAGAGTGAGAAGGTTGCCAAATATCAAAATGGGCCCCATAGAGGTAAAGCTAATTACTGAGCCAAGAGCATGATAAAGTAGTCCGAGGGGGATGTCATGAGCAGTGACATGAATTCCACTTTAAATGAAAGAATGCCATGTGGCATCTAAGGATGAACCTAGGTATTAATAGTATCATGCCATTTGGAGATGGTAGGCTATGAATACATAGCGCTAGGTGCATTAAACAAATAGGAAAGCACCAGCTAGCACTCGACAGGGCTCAATCGACAAAGCTCAGGGAAGGGGTAGGCAAATAAGAAACTACTACGTGGCCTAGTAAATAGATCTACAACACAGATCCCAAATTAATTAGGGAGATGACATGTAGAGGTCATAGACTATGACCGAGACTCAATTAATTAAAGGGGGATGATTCAGTAAAGTAACAAAGGAGGTGGTGAACAAAATAGCACCACATCATCAATGTACCAACCTAAAATTGATAGCTTATCCAACCGTCAAGACCATCATAAGCAATATTTGTAGAATCAGAGCGTGGTGGCTCATGGATCATAGGATTACAAGATGAATGACTTGGGAGGATGTTGTAGTTGGCACAGTGAATTAAACTAAGCCCGAGTCTGTAGAATTAATGATAATATAACTTATAGCATTAAAGTGTGAGTGACACCAACACAATGAGATCATGACCATAACATACAAGATAAGGAAGTGTGTTAATGATAAGCATGGTGTGAAAGTCTCCAGAGAGCAACATTGAAAGCAAAAGTGGCATAATCAGGCCAAAATCTTCTAAAATAATAATTCTATGAGATCTACAACTACATTCCTACACACAAAACCTTTCAATTCGAGTTATGGTCATTGAGTGATTAAAGATTGATTATTGCACAACCAATGAAAGAGTGTGTTAAGCTAACAAGTTTAGGCCTGAGGCAATCATCATTATGCCTTGAGGAGGCATTCAAGGTCCCGATTACCTTTGCCCATCCTTATTTGATTTTTAGATAGATTATGTCTCGATTTTTGATTTTTAGTTTAATTCTCTCAGCTATATTTCTAATTGTAATCAATGACCCATGGGCTTCTCGTTGCCTATAAAAGCTTGGGTCTTACATTATAAAAGGGTCAACATTTTTTAAGCACAATAATGTTGCCAAATTTTGTCCTCCACGAGCCCTTTATCATATGAGCCTTGAATTTTAATGAGAATCGAGTTCACCTCTTTCCTTTCTTCTTGCATTTTGTGTGCATCATGTGATTTGTTAATCTTTGCTTGTGGATGATCTTTGTCCCTTTCATTGCCATCCATTCTCGACACCTCTATGTAAAACTTAGCTTCCTCTTACAAATCATACGTTGTGTGCATATAGGTTTATACAAACACCACTTGTGGATCATTTGTCATCCCTCTCGATGTTGTATTGTGTCCTTCACCTCCATGTGAAATATTCATGCAATTAGAATGTTCATTTGGGAGATTATGTGATATTTTCTTGTCCTCTAAAATTTGTAGTGTACTCTTCAAGGCTTGTAGAGGTGTTTTGTCTAGTCTTGGTGCATCACCTTTTTAGTAACCCTCTCTCTCTCTCTCTCTTTTCCCCACAACATATTTTAGACTTAGGATTAGGTGTAGATTTCCATTCAGCTCTTTTAGGTATACATGTTGATCCTAAGTCATATGCATTTAGATTAGAAGGAGGTCGACCTTCTCCAAAGGTTCAACCCAATGAGTACAAGTGTCCCACACCTTGCGGGACGATCCCATTGTTCCACTGAACCAATTCTTTCAATTCAACAGGTGCACGGTTCAGGGGATAACATACCAACCTTCAAGTAAGATTTTTTTTGCATGGTCTGAAACATCAAAAGCTTCATCTCAAGAGGATCATAATTTTAATTTAAATGAAGGCTTAAATAAACTAGGGTATTATGATGAGTATGGTGAAGAATTTGAAGAGGGGGAAGCTTCAATATAAAATAAAAAAAAAGGGCTAGAGTAAAAAGAGTGTTTAGAGATGAATGAAAAGTTAAATTTAAGTGATTAAGGTGTGCAATGTATTAAGAAACAACAACCATGAAATACATATATTGTGAAGAAGTCCATGGGACCATGGGGCACTGAAACTGGCTGTACTACTTTGTAATAAGATATAATAGTTATTCATGCTGATTTAAATATCCATAAAATTTCACAAGCAAAATGGATATGTGGAAATGAAGGGAAAGCAAAATCAATTTCAGAACACATTGCAAACATTGATGGTACCAATAAAGAAAGAATCTTCACATCCATGAAATTAATTTATTGGGTTGTGTAAGAAGACTTACCCTTCTCAAAATATGAGTCCCTTTGCTTTTTTGACATGTTCTTAGAAACCCCAGACATATCAAAAAATAAGGACTATAAATCATATACAAACCATATGGTTGCAAACGATTTTTTTCTTCCATATCTAAGTATATTGAAGAGAGACAAAGTGCAAAAATGTTAGACAGTCCACTGTTCTAGATGAATGTACATATCAAAACCTAAAGAAACACCTTGTGGTTTATATTAGTTTTCTAGACTCAAAAGGGTTGAGGCCAACGATTTCACAATTTTTAAAGCTCATAAATAAGTGTGATAAAAGAGGGAAAACAATATATGATGCTATATGTGTTTTGAAGAAAGGGATCTTTCAAATAAAAAATTGATAGTAGTTTTTACAAATAATACCTCATCAATGGTGAAAAGTGAAAATAGATTTATTACTCTTTAAAAAAAAGATGTACACATTCTTACAAATAATTATTGCATTACTCATTATATATAAGAAATGACATATGACTCATCTAAATATTATAATTTAATAGATATTATTATTAAAAAAGAATATATCCTCTTTCATCAAAATACTATTTAATTTAAAAATATTTAAATTTTTTAATATATATTATTTTTATTATAACAATTAATCCTAAATTAATTGATATACATATCAAAATTATCCTACCTATCATCCGCCTCAAAAAATACAAAGATCTTTCAAATGTTTATGCCCCACATCCTCTAAATTAGGAATTGTGATCCTTAAAAAAGGCCTTTCATTTATAAATTTCCCCTTCCATTAACGTCTCCCTTCCGCCCAAGAAATCATAATTGCAAACCCCACCACCTAAAACCCTAGTATCATTGCAGCGTCTGCTCTTTTACTCCAAGATTTATAAATACTGTATAATACCAAATTCAGATTTGCAGGCATTTATAATCACCTCACCGACAAGGGCAAGGCTCACAGAGGATTACGAGGGCACTACAATTCAGCCGTTCACAAATTACGATTACAACTCGCTACTGTAAGAATTTTGCTCTGCATTTCACAAAACGAGAAAAAATATTATTTTGTTTATTATTCACATAGCAATATGATTTGGAGCTTTACTAAACGAGAAATTTTGATGATTAAATTTATCATGTTAAATAAATCCAGAGCCGTATGCTTTCAAGTTTTACTAATTGATTTTCTTTGAATGAGAAATTCCGATGAATTTTTATTATTGTTATTGAAGAAAGCAGGGAAGAAAGTTATGTTTTTTTTGATTTGCTTAGCTTTAAGGTTATTAACTTATTTCCTTAGAATGGTAAATTTTGGGCGAAGTTTATGTCTGCAACGCTATTTACACTCTGAATGGTTAAATAAGAACGTATAAATTATTTAATTTGTTTATCTTTAGCAGGGTGTATATACATGGTTCTAAAAAACATTGTTTTAATTTACAGCTGAGATTGGCTAGTTGTAAGTTTTTTTGAGGTATTGGACTTATAATTTCAAGCCTAAAGAAGAAATCAAAAGTCACACATCAAATAAAATGGAAGAAGCCGTCAAGGGTCTTAACAAAGGGCCTGGTCGAAGGCGCTTTGTTGTATGTGTTCTTATCCCTACTATCTGTGTTTTTTTTGATGTTAGTTATATTTGTATGGAAAGGGATCCATGAACCTTCCATGAGTCCTATTTCCATCTCAATCAGTGATTTTGATTTTGAAATCGTGAAAAATGACTTATTTTGTTTTGGAACTCTTATGGTTTTTGCTGCTTATTGGTTTACAGTTCAAGAGCTTTGCTCACCGTCTCGAAGAGGTCGATGTGGATGTATTCCGAAGTCTAGAGCCAGTGAAATTCGAGCCAACACAGGGATCATCATTTTTTCATGAAAATCTTGTTCGATGGCGGGTATGTTTTTATGAGTTTTGAAGGGTATATACTTGTTTCTGGTTTTGTGCATTTGGTACATCTGTTTTTGCTCAAATATTATGTGCCAATGTCTATAGGCATTTCATCTAGAAAACATTCATGTAGTGAAAAGGTAATTGCTTGTGAGAGAAGAGTAACTTCATATGGGGTATTTTATGCCTTAAATTTTGGCGAGTGCTTCTGTTTAGATTTCCTTGTATCAGTGATAGGAATTTTATGTTTAACTACTAAATTTCAATATATATTTGTACAAAGTGAATCGAGTCTGTAAACAATTCTACATGGTAATGTACTTTACAATCACTTCACATAAAAGTCATTCTAGAGATTATTATTTAGCTAGCAACAACAATCGTGGTACTACCATAATTGAAGAGAGGGAAAAACAGGAAGTATTGATGAACAGAAGTCTGCATGATAATGAAAGATATAAAAAGAGAATTAATGGAAGTATATAAGAACAGTTTTTGCTGAGAAAGCATGTTTTCATTTTAGAAATTGAAGTTCATATGTTTATAGAAACGATCAGCACTATAAAGTGTTGAATCTTATGATTTGTTTAGTGATGAAATTGCCCACTTCCAGATAACAAAAGTCAATTCTTAACTGCAACTTAATAAATCAAACAGGGTCAGAAGAGAGACAATGATTACATTAGACACTTTATGGGGCTGAAAATAATTATGATATATCTTAAGTGTGGGTATCATCATGGTATGTTCCCTGCTAAAAACCAGCTGTATCTGTTGCAACCTTTCCAAATGCTCAAACTGAAAACCAAACAGAAATCTGAAAATGAACAGAGAATTCAAAATAACTGTAGAAATGTGAAATTGGATATACTGTAAAATCGAAAACTGATGTAATGTTTGAAATTTGAAATCTGTTATATAACTTAAATCTGAAACTGCTGGAAACAAAAAACCTGAAACTTCTGAATAACCGTAACAAACTGCTGAAAAGAAAACTGAAAACTGCAACTGTATTATTACAGGAAAAAAAAATATTTTCCATAGGAGGGAGAAGCTTTCAGTGGAATGTGTGGACACAAATTCAAGCCAAAAGATTTCCAAGAGTTGTATGGGCACTGCCCTTGGCCAAGAGACTCAGCTTTTCAAACCCCCCAAAGAGAGGATTCCACAAGAAATAGCCTGACCTCCTATATGGAGCGAACAAGTCTCATTTTAAGATTTTACATGAGACAGCTGTGTTGTCCAAAAATATGGGTGGATGGAAAGGTTACCTAAAAAATTGGGTTGGTTGTTACATTACTTAAAAATGTGGTTGGTGGACCCATTGCCTTAAAACATGGTTTGATTGATCTACTGTCTAAAAAGGAATGTTGGCTCATTATTCCCTTAAATGCCTTGTTGCATAAAAAGGTTGTTGGGCTCACTACCTTATTATGCCACTATTTCTTTTTTTACTTTGAGAAAGCTTGAGTATCCAATGTGGCAACAATCGAAAAAATATTTAAAAAGGGAATTAATCCAATGAATCTTACAATCGTCATACTGGAAACCATTGAATTAATAAGATATTGACATTTGTCTCCAAAGTTCAAAAAATTGTTTTCCAGAATGTAAAAGGCTATCAACTTATACATTACAGGATCACTCTGAACCCTTTCCCCCATTCCACCCGTACCTGAACCTTCTGGGATGGAATCTCTTTAGAAATGTTCTGGATCATTCAGAATATCTGGTCTTTTTGCAGAAATGTCTCAGAAATGTCTGTTTCTTTGCACTCTGCTGGAACCTAAAAAGAAACCAAAAGAATTGATTCTGATTTTGGAAGGACTCTGATGATATATTCAATTATCAATTGTGTAGTGTTTTGTTAGTTTTTATTCATTTTAAATTTTAATGCTGATTATGCACACAAGATTGATATTATGGTTAATTATGTTCACGTGTTTTATATTTTTTGTACGGATTTTCGAAGACAAACTGAACCGAAGGTCCCAAAAAAATGGTGATTCCTGTACCTGAACCCATTTCGTGTCAAATCAGTGTGGGAATGTTTTCTTGTCAAATCAAGGTGTCAATTGCATTTCTTTTAACTAGAATTTAAGCACCAGATCTTGCATGGGGACTTGTAAATACGAATAACATTAGATGTATAGATGTTAATGGCTACTTTTAGACTATTAAGGCTTTTAATTCCAAACCTAGAGGCGGTTGAGTGCCTAAATGCCGTCCCCCAGCAATCAACCATGTTGATAGCTGCAAATGAATAGACAGTATGCATTGAACCAATGACCACAGTCAATGACCAAGGCGAGAAACAGTGGCCTATAGGAATTGGGGACTACATTGAACATATAAGATACATAATACGATTAGAGAATAAATCGTTGTGTCTCGGGAATGAGTAGATGGTGAGCTCCTCTAGATCCTTGGACAGGTGACAGACATATGGCATTGATCGGTAAGATGCTGGTTGGGCTGGCATACTTGTAGGCGGAATCTCATATCTCTCACTGACATGACTAAAACTTTATTGGTTGTAATCTATGCTGCCACATTCAGCGAATTTTATGTTAAAAAAATGAAAATCACCAAATACCAGATATGCCTAAAAACATTCGTTGAAATTTGTTTAAAATCGATGAAATTCATTTAAAAAATCGTTGAAGTTCGCTAAAAAATTCATTGAAGTTCGTTGAAATTCATTCTTTTCTTTCTAATATGTAATCTAAAAAACAAGTATAATATTTCCTTTAGCCAAATTTAATCATGAATTTGATGGCACATTTCTTTAGCTACAAATCTTTATTGAATTTTATACTCCACAAATTCGAATGCGGAAACTTAGGTTGTAATCGTAACAGAGTTATACAGCTTGTTCCTAGGGAAATGTTACTTCTTAAATTTGTTTACTTTCACATCTCAAAAATTTATGTTTCAAAA